>JAQIXL010000440.1:0-31997 GCA_034700245.1 Poikilolaimus oxycercus | reverse complement strand
AAAACCTTTGGTGATAGTAGTAAATTTTTGAGGAATTGGCTAAAGTTCGATTTTTCGAGAGGCCCGAGAAACGAAAATAACCGCTTTTCATGCTGAATGTTTGCGAGATGCTCAATTCTGAGTATGCCAAACGATTCAGCGTAATTTTCTGCATCTGGTAAGCGTATTAGTTCAAGAGTGACTGCGTAAAATACGTGAAAGAAAAAATAAAATTGAAATTCGACCTGAAAATGATGTATTTTTCTCTTTTGTAGCGTAACTTTTTCAGGATGCAACCAATTTCGAAACGGTTTTCACGGTCGTACTCGGCGTAAAAAACTGCACAAGACGGTGTATAAATCTCTCATTTCATTTTTTGGGTGGCTACAGCCTCTTTGAGAAGTCTTTGATTCTTACGGAGAAGGCGTGATAAATTAAAAAATCGAAGCAACCTTCTAACGATATGGGGAGATTCACGTTCAAAAGTTCGTCAATCACCTTGAGAGATAGGAATTTCATCGCATCCTCTCAAAATCATTCCTACTCTATGTGTAAACGGAAGAAGGTAGCGGCGAAGCCACCGGTCGTGGCGTCGACGAAGGCGAAGCCGACGCCGGCTCCTTCTGTAGATGAAACGTCTTCACACATTTCAACTCAAGTCGGTTTCCCTTCTTCTTGCTTCATATTTGCATAGAATTGCGGGTTACCCGTAAAGGAGGAGAGCGAAAGAGAGCAAGACTCGGAATCAACATCTTCTTCCGAACTCTTCCCAGGAGAACATGCGAAGAGGGAGAAGGTGAAGAGAAGCAAGAAGATCCAGAAGGAAGAAGAAGGAGTTCGTGGTGCAAGAAAGAAAGAAGGAGCCTCGATTTCAGGAGGTGCTGGAGATCTCGGACAAGCCGCAGCCGATGCGCAAGAAGTCGACGTCGCCATCGTGGCCCACCGTCAAGAAACCGCCAGCTCCTCCTGTCTGCCATTGCGACTCGTGTGGTCGGAAGGTTCTCATAATAAATATGAGAAGCAATGAAATTGTGGTGGCTGCCTTTGATGTGGTTCAATGGGGTCGATGTGACCATCAGATCTGGGGTCGTAGCAAATCGGATTCATAAAAATTTTGCCGTAAAATATGAAAGAATTTCATACAATATGAAGGAAGTTCATATACTAAGCTAGCGTTTTAGATTTTATGAAATCGTTCAATTTGTGAGGTAAAAAGCCAAGAACAGCCGTCAGAAAGCCGATTCATAAAATAAGTCGATTCCATAAAATATGACGATCGCTTCATAAAATGGACTGCTCTTGGCATATTTTATGAAGTCTTTTTATGAAGCGGCTATGAGTTCATTTTGTACTAGATTTTATGAGTAGCTCAGGAAGGTACTCATAAAAATGCCTTCATAAAACCATAAAACGCCTTCATAAAATGAGGCGCGAGCACCTGCACGCATTTGCATGTATCGCCTTTATGTTTATTCTCTCTTCTTCCACGTTTCCTTCGTTTCCCTTGTTTCTTCGCTACCAATAGTGCGCCCATCCACCCCTGAAAGATGAAGTCCGGTAGTCGTGTAGAACATAGGACCCCCGAATGTCGGCGACGTTGCCTATGGAATGCGAGTCCCCGAGAAGGACGCCTCTCTTTCTTCGTTGTCTCTGACCACCACAATGGAAGCCATCAGCCTGTCTTGCTTTTCCGTCTTTCCGTTTCATATTCAAGGCCCACTACGACACTCGTCCCCTCTCTAGTATTCGATCACGCGTTGCTGGCGAGATTTAGCTACTCGAAAGAAGCAAAGCCGCAAGTGGAATTCGTTACTGCCGAAGTTGTCTCAGTCTCACAATCAGTTGCAGCTCTTTGTTCTTCAGTGGCGCTGCCGTGCACGCAAGCCGCTAAACAGTGTCGCCTTTAGCAGAGTTACGAGAAACCTTCGACTAACTCTTCTTTCTTCTTCACCGTCACCCACGCATTCCTAGGAACTTTCATAAAACCGTGAAATCGCCGGTGTAATGCAAAAAGGGGTAGAGAAGATGAACAGCTTTTCATATTTTATGAAAATTACCCAACTTTTATGAGTCGACGTCATATTTTATGAGATTTTCATAAAATTTATGATTTCATAAAATATCTTATGAATCCGATTTGCTACGACCCCTGCATTGATTGTCACAGCGTCGTCGACCAAAGCGAGATCAGATCGGAGCGCTACTTCGTCGATTTTCCGGGCAAAGAGTTCTTTGGACACATATTGTGCGTGATCTGCGAGGGCATCGCGACGCCGAAGGAAGACGTCTCCCAGCGGCGATATGCGTCTACCTTCTACTCGCTGGGAAAAGACACCATGTACCTGCCCGGGGGCTGTTCCGTCTACTTCACGGCGAACTTCGTGAAGCGAGATCCGGTCACTCGACATCTCGTCCCGGTCTTGGGTTTGTTGGATTCCTAAAGCTCAATGGTGAAGGTTACTTTTTCACGGCTTGCCAGGAGCCGCATCGATCCATCTCCTCTATGCTCCACCACGAAGTCGGGATGCCCGAAGGCCTCCAAGTCAACTTCTTCCGGATGAAAAAGAAGCGACTTCGCAAGGTGTGCCTCATTTATTCAGTCTACCTGCCTTTCTAGTTGTCGAAGGAGCAATGCGATCGAGCGTTCGCCGTCCGCATCTTCTCTCACTCGGTCTTCTGCCACGTTTACATCGAGGTCGTCGAAACCGCCGGTCGCTGATTGCCTCTCCCTTTCTGTATAAATTCTTCTCCTTCTATTTCCTCTTCGTTTTACAGAGAGAAAAAACATCTAAAAGCAGAAGAGACTTCAGCTTTGTTTGACACTTGTCTGAAAGAATAACGAGTTCCCTTGATGTACTCACGCAGGATGATGTTTGTTCGCCAGCAGCAGAATAGTTCTCTGCTTGTATTTTTTTCTGCGACGACTCCCGATCTTTCGATGAAGGTTTTTGAAGATGAGAGTCACAATATTAACTCAGAAATAGCGACAGCGCTTTTATTCGTGGAATAAATTGAATCAGCACAATTCTAGCAGGAAGATGCTAGTTTGACTGGTTTGGTCCCTTGAAGGAAGTCCTTGAGAACTTGCAGTTCTCTTCTGAATGTGTCCATCCGTAGGGCACGACGAACATAATGCTTCAAACCCGAGCCAAAAATGCCGCTTCGCGTTCGAGAACGAGATTTACCGAAACTGGCTCAAAACTCCTGGAAGCGACCAATTCGCCCGAGATCTTGCCCGAGAACATTCTAGACTTGTGAATAAATAGGAGAAGCCATCTCCTACAAAGAAAATGCATGTTCGAGTCGAACATCCTCAATTTCCTTGAGACCTTCGATATTCTCGACTTCTGTGAGAGACTGATCGCAATGAAACGTGATGAAGAGCTCTTGTGGCTGCGCTGCCAGAAGAAAGTCGTTCAGAATTTGCAGATCTTCTGCACAAAGCACTCCCGCTTCAAACTGCATCCTCAGATACTCGAAATGTTGACGAAAACGAATCTTTCCGAAAGCGTCTAAAAGCTCGTTAAAGAGGCGACGGATGGTACGAACTGAGATCAACGTTGTGGAGAACGAAATCCTTCCAACGACGTCTCCCTCGCATCGCGCAAGCGGCAAAATGTGCGACAGCCTTGGCTGGCTTGTTTGTGTAGCAGTCAAATTGATCACATCTAAAAGTACTCCTCAAGGTGCTTAGGATTTCTGACTCACATTCCGAACTGTCCGTGCTCTGAATTCCTGTACTGAAATTGCTTCATGAAGATCGCCGACTCCTCATCATCATCCTCAAAGCGAATCTCCTTCTCGCCAAATCCAGAGACTTTGAGCACAAAAAAGAAACAACAAAGAACGACTAGAACGATGAATAAATTTGTTGCCCGAAAATACCAAGCAGGTCTTTTGTAATAAGTAACACAACGGCCGCAAGTGATTAGGCTTGTAATGTTGGTAATGGCTTCAGTACAATTTGGATCCTTGAAAACGTCCCATTTGGGCGAAACTGTGTAGAGATGGTAAGAGATGATGCAGAAAATGACAATAAGAAGAATTGAAACGACGACAAGGACAGAAAGCAGATGACCAAAAATTGTGGTAACTGTCTCAGGCAGCCGTCGTCCCACGAAAATCTTCGTTACATGACGATCAGTGCTTGTGTCGACAGCCAAAATAAATCGCTGCTTCGGGAAAACTCCAACTGTTTCGATGTCGACAATATCGGCGCTAGTGACAAGTCGGTCGAGAGATTGAGTGAAGTGCTGATGAAGAAAGTGACAGCTTCTAGAGAATTTGACCGCGGATAGGAAGTCCAAGAAATGATATAGAGAGTCGAGAAAGTCGGCTTCCAGATCGAAAAGCGACATTTCGTGGGGAGACGCTGAGGGGAGACTGTCTGCTGACCACTCACTCATCAATCGATGCTCTTCTTCTCCTTCATCTGCAACCTCTCTGGCGACCATCTGCCCTCTCCCTCGTCGAGGAAGAATTCCGTTAGTCAAAAGCCGCGATGATTGGAAAAGAAGCTTTGTATTGACGAGGAGGAGGTGGAAGAAGGATAACATCAACAAGACAAACATCAACTGCACAATGAGATTAATGGCGACAACGTGGAGAGAGCGCCACTGCGAGATTTTTCCTCGACTCGGGAAAATCCAGGAAGGCATCGGTGGCTGCTTCACGATGCAAGTAACAAAGAGAAGGATAACAGCTGGAAAGAAGAAGATAACATTAAATTGTTGAAAGACAACAATACTTGAGGAGAACCTGTGAAAGACGCGAACCGTGGTCAAGAAGAAGAAGAGAACACTGCCAACACTAGAATATACACAAAGAGAGAAGACAAGAAAGAGGCTATGTGGCAGTGTCTGTAGAATTTCTGTCTTCAAGAGGAAGATCGGAGTTGAGGGATATTCGGATGCCCGGGGTTTGGTCGAGCATCTTCGACTTATTGGCGAGTAAGAGGTTGTAGCCCTTGTTGCAGCAGATATTCGAGCAAGAAGAGCGTGAGGAAAAGTTGTTCAAGTTGCCACCGCAGCCCTGGAACCGGAAGGAGACGCAAGAGTCCCTCGAGGCGTCGTAAGCATAGCGCTTCTCCGAGGAAGGTGCAGGAGCTCCAGGTGAGCATGTTCCTGTTACTTTCGGTGAGAGGCAGAATGTCCCTGAACAATGACTTGAGGCTTCATTGAGAAGTCCTCACGAGGATCGGGGCAGCAGTAGGCATCACCACTGGCAACCACGTTGCACACATAACCGTTGGAGGGGCAGCCATTATCCTGAACACTCTTCTCCTTCTCAACTTTCGAACCTGAGTGATACTGCAGCTGACTGGAAGGCCATTGACAAGAAGAGGGTCACCTTGAGGGCAGAGAGGCTGCTGAGCTAATGGGCCTCCGATATAGACAGTCGTTCCTTGCGCCGGTGGAGAGCCGAGAGGGAAGAGGAGGGGAGAGGGGATGGCGTGCACTTGTGGTTGTCCCTGTTGAGACATTTGGCCTTGTGGGAACTAAACTCCTTGATAGTCTCCATCACTTCTTCAAACCATCATTTGTGGTTGCTGTGGAAGTTGAGGGATGTAGGACTGCTGACCGAAGATGATCTGAGGGCCGTGCGAGGCCGGCGAGAGGGGAGGCACATAAGATGCGGGATGCATCCGCCTGTTCGAATGCTTCACAGCTGCTTGGGCTTGGTTCGCCTCTGAAAAGTCTCACTGATGCTTTGAAGGCTAACCAATGATAGGAGCGACACAGGCTCGAACACAGCTTTGAAGGTCTTCAAAATTGTTTCCATTGCCGCCAGCACCCTGAAGAATTATTGTGAAGTCCGAGATGAACCTGGAAGATGAAGGGAACACATTGCTGTAGAGGGCTGTTGAAGTAGTAGCGACTCAAGGCTTGTCCTCCATAGCCGACCACTGCCGGCTGTCCACAAACGCCGCTTGTTGAGACTGAAATGCCTTGACCTACCAAAGACTTCAAGAATACCGGGACAGGCTTCGACACAAGCTTCTGAAGACAAGAAGTTGTTCGCATTGCCGCCGATGCCCGAATAGATGAAGGGCTGGCAAGAAGCGAGGGCCGTGTTGTAGAAGAATCTGAACACTTCTCTCTGAAGTAGAGACAAACCTGTTGAGTTGCAAGATACCTCGACCGACATCCATTGGCTGTTGACAAGGAGAGCCAGCTGAAAACAAGGAATGTGTTACGCTGTTACGCCCAATGTCATTGTCAAACTATCAACACAGTTTTCTGCTTGGGCAATACAAGATTTAGTACGGCGATACCACTAGGGCAGCAGACGGTCGTGTCATGGCTTCCTCCGAGATGGCAGAAGTAGCCAATGGGGCAGATTCCCGGGTTGGATGCCGAGCAGTGAGTAACGAGACCGACGAGAGAGGCCAGTGGAACGCCCGTGGCACAAGGATTCTCTTGCTCTGAAAGGGACATTCAAGGAGAGGAGGGAGAAAGAAACCGGGACAGGCTCGCTGACAAGCTTCTTTGGTCATGAAGTTGTTGTTGTTTCCACCGAGACCCGTGTAGGTGAACTGCTGACAGCGTCTCGCGTGGGCGTTGAAGTGCCAACGAGGAAGATTTGAAGAACCCGAACCGACTGACAACGGAGAGATGCAGGGATCCTGTGGACATAAGGG
Organism: Poikilolaimus oxycercus; assembly: GCA_034700245.1. NCBI lineage: Eukaryota > Metazoa > Nematoda > Chromadorea > Rhabditida > Rhabditidae > Poikilolaimus > Poikilolaimus oxycercus. The sequence continues at coordinate 25,378 of JAQIXL010000440.1, read as the reverse complement.
AAAACTCGAGGTGACAAACAGATTGTGCAGGACAGCAGACAGTTGTCTGTTCTGAAGAGCCGAGATGGCAGAAATAGCTCGGGGGACAGTCTGAGGACTGCGCCGTGCAGAAGCGGACCATCGAGGTACGCGTCTCTCGGTAGGGTTCACCGTTGAAGCACGGATTTGTGAACTCTGAAGAGCAATTTGAAAAGGTGTTTCAGGCTTACCAGTGCACCTCGCCGCGCAGTCTTCTCTTGTCAGGAAATTACTGAAAAGAAAAAGCTAATAAAAAGAAGCAAAGAACATACTTTTCGTTGCCGCCGATGCCTGAATACTGGAAGGGCATACACCTGCAAGTCATTTATGAAAAGATTTTTTCTCTCTTGCCTTCGAGTGGCTATGTCGTAGTAGAAGCGAGTGAAAGGACCGACGAAGTTCCTCGCCCCTTGCTCCATTGGAAGACGACAAGGGTCCGAGGCTCCGGGACAGCAGACCGTCGTCTCGGGAGAGGCACCCAAATGGCACCATTGCCCTGCTGGACAACTTCGAGGACTTTGAGCCGAGCATCGAGCAATCGTCAAGGGCTGAATGGAAGTCGTCGCTGGGCAAGGATTGCGGAACACTGAAATGAACGTTTCACCACAAGAACAATGGAACGAGCTTCCCTTCACACTCCAGTAACAGAGCCTCGAGAGATCGAGAGAGAATATTATGCATTTCTTGAATGAAGGAAACGAACCAGGGCATCTCTTTGCACAATCTTGCTCATCTCGGAAGTTGTTCTCGTTGCCGCCCATCCCCGTGTACGTGAATTGGAGACACTGACGGGTGTTCTGATTGAAGTACCATCTACATTTTGTGTTTTCATCGGCTCATTTAAAACAAACCGCGAAAGCTTAGCTGTTCCAGTGCCTGGCGTCATCGCTTCCAAGCAGGGATCCCCTCGACCAGGGCAGCAAACCTGAACAAGAAGGTATGCCTGGATAAGAAATACCGTGCTGTCCGCGCTGGCTCCGAGATGACACCAATAGGAAGAAGGACAAGTCTGTTGTTCACTTGAACAGAACAGAATTCCTCCACTTGGAGCTTGAGCTGGCTCGCCCACAGCACAAGGATTCCTGCAAGCTTCTTCAGGGTTTCTTGACTTACAAGAATTCAGGGCATCTCAGCTGGCACTCTTGAAGAGTGAGGAAGTTGTTCTGATTACCGCCGACACCCGAGTATGTGAATCTGAAGAAAGCTCTTGTTGTCTTGTGGGAGTTCTCACCTCGTACACTTTCTCAGATTCTGATCGAAATACCAACGTCCGAGAGAGGCGCCTCCCATGCCGTTCGCTGGCGACATCACACATGGGTTTTCGGCTCCCGGGCAGCAAACCGACTCCGAGGGATCGAGACCGACATGGCACCAGTAGCCAGCAGGACAGACATGGAGCTGCGAGCCGCTGCATTGGATGTATTGACCATTGGCCTGGGTGGCCGGCTCTCCTCCAGCACAAGGATTTGTGAGAACTGAAGAAGCTCTTCTCAATTCATTGAATGCAACCTGGACATTCAATCTCGCAAGCTGCCTTGGAGATGAAATTGTTCTGATTGCCGCCGAGACCCGAGTAGATAAAAGGCAAGCATTGACGAGTGAGAGCGTTGAAGGTGAATCTGAAAGGTTGAAGAGTGAAGAGACTCAAACCGAGGAACAGCAGCTTCTCCCGTTCCCGGAGCTCGAGGCAACATGCACGGATCCTCTTCTCTTCCTGGACAGCAGACCGAGGTTTGCTCTGTTGCTCCCAGATGACAGAAGTACTCCTCGTCGCACGAACTAAACAACTCGTTAGTATTAGTCGATTCAACTGTGGATCGTTAGCTGTGCACATGACGGGGTTCATCGAGTCATCCGTCTGAGGTTCTCCCATTGCGCAAGGATTGACAAAGACTGAAAACGTGATTTGATAAAGACGATATCAACCAAATAATTCTCAAGAGAATAAATACTGACCGGGACACCGCGATTCACAGGCTGCCTGAGACTGGAAATTGTTCTCATTTCCTCCCACTCCCGAGTACTCAAAGCGTTGACAACTTCGAGAGAGCTGATCGTAGTAGAATCTAAGGAGAACTCTCTCTTCTAGCTAAAATACCGAGTCAGCTGCGATAATCCAGATCCGACTGAGAGCTCTTGATCACAGGGATCAGCTGCTCCTGGACAACAAACCTAAAGACTTGAATAGCCAGTTCAAGGCAGTGTCATACTGAAGTTTCAAGTGTTGCTCCAACATGGCACCAAAAGGTTGTTGGACAAATCGAGGGACCGCTGGCACCGCAGTGAGTGATCTGTCCACTCAATCCTATATGAGGCTGTCCATCAGGACAGGGACTCCTGAACAACTTTTGTCTCTAGAGAGAGGCTCACGTGAATTCGGGGCAGACGTTCAAGCAATCTTGTCTGGAAATGAAGTTGTTCTGATTGCCTCCTCGGCCAGTGTAGACGAAACTCGCACAGACCTTCAAGTCTCAAGCTTGGGATTCTCAGTTTACCTGTGACTCGACGTTGTAGTACCACCTGTTGAGGACACTCTGACCATTACCACGAGCCTGTGGAAGTCGACACGGGTCGCCCGCTAAAAAGACTTTGACCTGTAGAAGGAGACGCACAAGCAGGACAGCAGAGGGTCGTCGCCGAAGTTGAGCCGATGTGGCAGAAATAGCCAGCGGGACACAACGATGGATTTGCGGTTGAACAGGAGACGACATCACCTAGAAGAATGAATGAGGAAAGAGTCTCCACCTCCATCATCGAGTGCAGGGAAGCCGCCATCTGCACAGGGATTGTCGATAACGGGACAAACTTGTTCGCAGTCACTCTTGGAGAGGAAGTTCTGAAAGGAACTCTCGCCTTGGCTTTCAGCTCACATTTTGATTTCCTCCCTTGCCCGTGTACATGAACTGCTCGCAGGCTCGACTCATCTTGTTGAAGAAGAAGCGTGGAAGTTGAGACGACCCCGAACCCGCCTTCACACTTTGGGCGCAAGCTGCAAGTGCTATTGTTCCTTCGAGACCCTATACAGACCCCTCGCAGCGGAAACAAGGCCCATGTCCGTTGGCCGACTCTTGGAGGAATATCTGGGAACATCGACCTTGGCACTGTCATATGGACAGCAGACCGTCGTCTGCTTGTTGTCTCCCACATGGCACCTGATGAACGTTTTGGCGGAGAAGGAGGCAGACCAGTAGCCAGGCGGGCAGTTGGTAGAGGCGGAAGAGCAGAATCGAACACTCCCAGATATCTCATCGATGAGTGGCTGCCCAGCAGGACACGGGTTGTCGTATTCTGGACAAGCTCGTCGACAGTCCGAGACCGAGATGAAATTACTGAAGAAAGAAGCTTATCATATTCGAGTGGGCAGACTTTTCGTTGCCACCAGCTCCGGCAAAGGAGAAGGCCTTGCAAGTCGAGCTGGAAGCATCGAAGTAGAAGCGATGGAGGGCTGAGACGCCGTGACCGGTGACGAGGGGAAGAAGACAAGGGTTTACACCTGAAACTGAGAGTCGAACTGTTTGCATTCAATAAAACAGCAAGAAAACAGAAGAGTGAAACCGCACCGCTCTTGGGACAGCAAACACTGTTCGCTGGTGCGTCGCCGATGTGACAGAAGAAGGTGTCCGGGCAACTGCCTGGCGTTGCGCATCGTTGAATTGTTCCACCGACAGAAAGAGGGTAACCGCTGGCGCACGGATTCAATTCCTCTGCAAATGAGCAGCATGATTTTTGTCGCGATGCTCGATGGATCCGAGAAGAGAAAAAGAACTCACCCATGCAAGTCTTGACACAGTCGCTCTTCATGAGGAAATTCTACAAACGAATCTTTGTCTTCGGGCAGTCTCTCACATTTTGATTTCCACCGACTCCAGCATAGACGAAGGTCTCGCAGTTCTTTGTCACTGCATTGAAGGCCCATCGATGAAGAGTCTGCGTGCCCACTCCAGGCTCAATTCGTTGAGCACAGGCATCTGAAGACTTCAAGCAAGAGAAGAAGGCTCACTTTTCCTTCTCACATCCTCTCCTGGTGTGGTAATGGGTGCGAGAGTATAGTCGAGTTCCTCGGTGACTCCATTCGGATTGTGTCCAACTGGCTGAGGGAGCATCTCGAGGAGTTCCTCCCCGAGAGGACAGCAGAGGGAGTCGCTTGTGCCGAGAATCGTGTGACAGTGATAGCCCGAGGGACAGGAGCCGGGAGCCGAGGAGCACCTAAGACTTCCCAGAACCTTCCAAGACTTACGGCTGCGTGACATCGTGCTGCATCAAAGGAGTTCCCGCTGCACATGGGTTCATAGCGCCACATGCTTGCTGGCATTGCTCGTAGGAGATGAAATTATTCTCGTTCCCCTAGAGACTACAGTCACAAAGAGCTGCTATTCACCTGGAAACCGTTGAAGAGGAAGGGATGACAACGATTTGTCAAATGATTGAAGTGCCAGCGACCAAGGCCAGCATTGCCCAGACCCGAGGCTCGAGGTTGCATGCACACTCGACCACCTGAACTGGATGAGAAGAGGCCTGAGGCATCTACCAAGCCGTGGACAGCAGACGGACTGCTCTCTTCCGATCTGGCAGAAGGTCTCACTGGGACAAGTGACACTGCCAGAAGCACAAAGAATTGTTGGAGGACCAGAAAGAGGAAGAAGACATGGCGACAAGGAGTGAGGAGTTGGCACGGAGACCACCTTTGTTGACTGAATAAGATGGCTCGATTAGAGGAGTTTCAGAGGTGACCTGATTGTTGGTGGTGCCAAAGACGAAGGCGTACTCGGGAGGCAGCTCGAGCTCCGATGGCAATGTGACCATGGGGAAATCTGATCAATAAAGTTGCTCATTCAGTTGAACTGACTGTTATCGACTTGAATGAGAGTGGGGAAAGAGGTGGAGGAGGAAGGCGCCTTCTCCGGCTCGGGCTCCATTTTCTCTCGAGAAGTCGTTGTTGAAGCTGTAAGAGATGCATTCCTTGAATAAAGCGGACCAGTTCCTGCGGGATGCGGAAGGAAGAAGGGAGGAAGAGTGAACTCGGGAACATAGATGACCGAAGGCTGAGGAGGAGTCGTCGAAGGCATCGTTGACATCGCCTCTGAGGGGAACCACGGGATCTGAAGAGATGAGCCCCTTCGTGTCAGAGACGAACCTCCTCGTTGCTGTCCTCGTCGATGGCCATTGTTGTCGTCTCGATCTTCTTCTGCTTCGGCTTCTCTGAATTTCTATTGGACAAAAACAAGAGCCTCACTCTTTCCACCACACAGCTTCTCACATTTCCTCCTCGACGTGAAGCGATTAGCCGAGCCTCCGGCACCCGTGTAAACAAATCTGAATGATGACAACTTGAGTTTAGGCCTCGGCCTACTTCTCGCAGCTCTTCGTCTCGACGTCGAAGAAGAAGCGTGGAATGGCAAAGTGGCCATTGCCAGCCACACGAGACTCCAAGCAAGAGGACGCGTCAGCTTTTCCTAAAACATTTAGAGGGCTTCGACAAATTCACACCAGGCCCGCAAGTGTTCATGCACTCCTCCTCGTTTTCGAATCGATTCGCGTTTCCTCCAAGTCCTTGGAAGGTGAACTCCACACAACGTTGGGCAGCCACGTCGTAGTACCATCTGAAGACTCTCTTTATCCTTTACGGTCTACCTCTTGATCTCATTATCGCCGTCTCCTCGATCCGGCGACAATTCACACGGGTTTCCAACAAAGTCCACGGCTTCACTAAACCAAAAGGTTACACCAACGAGACAGCAAACCTTCTGAAGGGTGTTGTTTTATGGATGGAGAGTCCCATGAAGCTTCCTCGAGCAGTTGACGGTGGACGAGGAGAAGTGTAGAGAACCGTTGTTTCAGGCAGAAGATTCCTTGGTGGAGAATAAGTTCTCCCTGGTATTCTCTCTTGATTTGCCATTATTGAGAAGAGGTCCTCCTTCGGCTTTCCACTTCCTACAACCTCATCAACCTCTTCAAAGTTCACCTCTGCAGGCTCGTTCACAGTCTTCTCTGGTCAAGAAATTGTTCGCGTTTCCTCCGATGCCCGTGTAGATGAGGACAACACATTCGGCCAATCTCCAGTCATAGAAGAAGCGTTCCATGTGACCTCGACCAAAGCCGACAGCTGACGGTAAGTGACAGGCATTCTCTACTGAAACAACTCTTTCTTGTTCTGTGGTTTCTTTCGCAGAAGGTTTCAAAAGTGCAGAATGAAGGGCTAGAAGGTGTGTGCTTGGAGGGGGCGAGTGGCGTCTCGCGTGGCTGCCCTCTCGAGGTGTCGACAGCGAGGAGCGGGGCAAAAAGTGTGCGCGCGGGCGGAAAGCGAGAGCGGTCAACAAAGGCGGGCGACGCTCGCACGAACACGCCAAACGGCCATAAGCCCCCCGATGAGCGAAGTGAAGAGAGCTTCAATCGTCAAATAGACTGACCTTTTCTGTTCTTCGGACAGCAATAGTGAGTGGCCTCGGAAGAGCCGACATGACACCAGAAGTTAGAGGGACAAGCGAAGTCATCTGTGATGAGCGGCCGACCAGCGGCTGCGGCGGCTGTGGCGAAGAGAGAACAGCTCACGGGCCGATGATCCTCTCCCAGAAGTGGGACGCCATCGGAACAGAGGAGTGAGAAATCTGCAAACGCATCTTGTCGGCCTTTCAGACTATGAAGCTGTCCTCCTTTTTCCCCTTGATCTCTCTAATAACTCGTAGAAGCGGTTTCCTCGTTCACCTGTAGAGTCAATAAAGTCAAGAGTAGTGCCATGAGTGGGTACTGTGGCATCAGAAATGCGAATGGAAGAGGTGACTAGACTCCGAGGAGGCTTCGGGATCACCGTGGTGGAGCGTCTCTTGTTCGTCGATCTCCTTCGAGGTCCTTCTCGAGCGAGACAAACGTGGAGCAGTAGCAGAATGAATGCTAACCGCATTGTCCACCAGCGAGAACACCGTGAGGGAGGGACGGTGAACGCTGGGGACTCTCTCTCGAGGACTGCTAGAAAGCACGAAAGTCAACCATTGGTAAGGGTTTAGAACCGCGCGAAGCATCCTGAGAGTGCCATCATAGAGCTACTGTAACTTGAAAAGGAAAGGCAACTACGGCGAAATCTAGGCTAGAGCAAAACGAAGGAGGAAACGACGAATGCAGTCATGGAGGGTCAAGCATGGGCGAGAAGCTAAGAGGGCCGGGACGAGGGATGAGCGGCCGCTTAGGGTCGATGGAAGGTTGGCGATCGCCTTGTTTGAGCGACGCCTTGACAGACCGTCAACGGCGACGAGGCGAGCACGTCGACCCCCGTGCTTCCGCCTCCCCTCCGTCTGCAGCAGGGAGCAATAACAACCAGAGCTGGAGACTCAGGGGTCGGCCGCCTTGAAGACTGAACACTAGCGGTGGGATGAGAAGGAGCAGAAGAGCGAGTCTCAGAGGCCGTCGAGTGGCGGACGAGGAGGCGGACGTGCTGTCTCCTTCTCCTTCTCCTTCTCCTCCTTCTTCATCAACGGGAGTCGGGGGAGGGCAAGGCTCTCCACGAGACAGCGACGGGCGCGGAACTTGGCGCTTCAACGGCGAGCTGCGTCATCAAGTGCCTCTCGCCGGCGACGCCTCGACTCGCGCCACCGTGCGAGACCGCAACAAAAACCGTCTCCTCTCACTGCTTCTCAACAGGGATGAGCTACTTGCACGCTACTCAGCCCTACTTCTTCTAGTTTTGCAACATCGAGTAAAGAACAAAGAAGCCTGACCGATTCTGTGATGTTCATCCACAATGAGGAAGCCCGTGTCCTCGGCGTCGGCTGAAGGAGGAGGATGGACGATGACTTGGTAGATTGCCGCCAACTCGCCGGCCACCGCCGCATGCACCTCCGAGTGAGCGTTCACTCCTTCGCCTTCTTCGCTGATCAACTCCTAAAGAACTTCTTTTGTCAAAGGAGGAAAAATACCAAGAGTGTTGGATCAAGAAGGTTGAACAAGGCGCTTGTTAGCTGAAGCCACTGAAGCAGCACTCCAAAGAGAAGCGGCTAAAACTTTTCATGACTCTCTAACTCAAAGCTCACCCTCTGAAAGCGCATTTACGGTCGCGAAGATCCCATTTGTGTAGAAGCCCGTGTGATGTTTTGAAGTAAACTGAATTAGAAGGCGATGAGAAGCAGATTCCAGTAAAATCAATACAAAACATGGCGACACAATCTTTCAGTAAACTCAGATCAAAACTCAAGAAGCCTTGATGGAATGAAGAAAGAAGAAAGGGAAGGGGGAAGGGGAAGAAGAAGAGAGGAGCCTCACGCGGCGCTTCTCCATCTCGGGCCACGTTCTCCCCCTCGGACCCTCGAGAGAAGGCAGCCCACTCAACGACCCTAAATAGAGGTGAAACCCTCTGCCCGCCATCAACCTCACACTAGTCTCCTCATCAGTTCAAGAACAAAGAAGACTTCTGGGCTATTGGAGACCCGTTGAATGAAGTGACCCGCGAATTAGCCGTCTTCGAGGGCCCCGCCAGTTGCGTTGAGCCGTTTGAATTTCGACTTTGGAGCTGAAAAAGACCCGGGCTCTCCTCGCCGCCTTCCGGCCGTCTTCAGACCATACTTTATGTCAATAGTCAGTCATAAGCAGAACAGAGAAAAGAGGAGAGGGGAAGGAAGATCTAAGTCCAGCTTGGACGAAGAAGATTCTCGAGACTCTCATCATCCGGCCCTCCACGTCCCGTTGGCTCGAACTTAATGTAGAAGGGCGCCACGAACTTCTCGTAGATCACAAGAGCGCCGTTGGTTGACGGGAGATACAAGTAGAGAAGGAATACACACTAGAAAGCTTCATCTTGAAGACTTTGAAGACAGAAACCTTAGCAAGCCAGTAGGCGGGAAAGAAGCGCATGATGCCTTCAGCGAAGGCGTCGATGGTTGAGAAGCAGCCGAAGACGGCCCAGTAGATGAGCCAACGAGTGTGCGTGGCCTTCTCGAAACAAAGAAGGGTCTCGTCGACGACAGGCGAGCCGGGTTGGCGGAGCCAGGCACTCAGTTGAGCGTGCCATCGCGGTGTCACTAAAAGCACAATGTCGTTCTATAACGCAATCCAACCTGGTTGGATTTCTTCTTGCTGCTCAGCTCCAGCGTCGGTCGTCGCTGGTGGAGCTGGGCGAGGAGGAGGAGGAGGTGACGGCGAGGGAGACTCGCCCATGGCGTCGAGACTGCACGAACCGCGTGGGCTTGGCCCTTTTCTGCCATCACTTCGCCTCTTTAGTGTGTCATTCTCTTCCTGTTGGCTTTGCGATAAACTTCGGCATTTCCTCTGGGCTCGCCGTGTCAAACAGACATGAGGAGAGGGTGTAGTCCCTAGGAGGACAACCTATTTCCAACATCGACATGGTCGAAGAGAGAAGGAGAGAGAGGGTTCTCACACTTCGTCAGCTGATGCAATTCGGCCCTCTTCCAGCCGAGGAAGTGCGTCCAACGGAGCGTAACCCCGGTCGTTTCCCCTTAACGAGTAGTCGGGCCGCCTTCCCCTTCTTCCCTCTTCATCTTCATGCTTTGATTTTGTCTTCTTCTTCTCTCTGTTTATGTAGTGAAGATCCGATTTCGCTCTCTTTCTTTCAATGCTTTGAGTCCGAAAGGCGTTCCGGTCTTCTTTTCTCGCCTTCTCCTTGCTTGACGGTTTGTTGAAAAGCGAGAGGAGTGAGGGAGGAGGACGAGGAGGCGACGCCCTCCCGCCTCGGGCCGGTCTCCCAAAAAGCGCCAACCACGGGGCCAGTTGATGCTTCCTTCTCCTCCCTCTTCTCTCCTCAGAGAAGGAGGCGAAAACACGTCGTTGAAGCGTGAAGAGAAGGGGAGGCCCACGTGCAGTGCCCGAGCTGTCGACTTCACCAGCACAGATTCTCCTTCTTCTCAACGGCTTCTCCTTCTCTTAGGGAAACAGCCAAAGTCATCGAGGCGAAAGAATCCTCCACCGGCTGGATGAAAGGGGGAAAGGGACTACATCGAGGTGTGAAGGGAGGCGAGCCGTGTGTGCCAAGGATCGACCAGAGACCTCGCCACGACGACGTGTTTGTCTTCTTCTTCGAGGCGTGGGGAGGAGGGGGGGACGATGCGGGTCGAGGCCTTGAGACTCTCTCCCCTCTTCCTCAATCACGTCCTTCGACCATTCATTGAATCGACTCCCCCTCTCGTCCTCACTCCCCGACCTCCTCCTCTCCACAAGGCGGCGGTCTCAGTGCTCCCTTCAACGTTGTTGTTTGTCTGTACCAGCCTCCCTCTGGGTTTCAACGTCGCCTGACTCCCTTCCCCTCTCTCCCTCCACCCTCATATGACAGCCCCCATTAGGGACCAGCACCTTCTCGTCACAAGACTCGCTATAGTTCCGTGCCAGACCTCAGTCACAAGTCAGCGAAGAGAAGAAGTCGCTAGCGTGTGTGCTATCTAAAGCTTCTTTCAGGGTCTTCAGAGCGCGCGACGCCGAAGCAACGACAACAACGTTGCCGGGGCGCGGCCCCCTCCCCCCCTCCCCCTTCTCTTCTCTCTGCTCCGAATCAGCTGATTCCCTTGCAGAGGGCGAGAACGCCGCCTGAAACCCGGGCGATAAGGGGCGTCCTTCTCTCGTTTCGCCGTCACCTTCTCAATGTAGCCTCCCCGCTCTGTAAAAGAATGGTTTATGACTGCCTTGAAGTGAAGATTGACAGGTCCCCTTGCATTTCCAATGCACCTCGCACCTCTTGGAATCGGGTAAACACGCGTGCTGCGAGAAGGAGGCTGTAGCGTGTCCCGTGAAGGGCTGAGGGAGAGGGAAGTGGAAGAGAGAACTAGTGGCCTCTCTCCCCATCTAGGGCTGTAATTTCCCTCCTCGTCGCTGCCCCCGGGACGGGCCTTAGGCCGCCGCCGGCCGCGCCGTCGCCGCGCGCGCCCGCTCTGTCGTTGAAATTCGCCTTTTCGCCTCGCCTCGCCTAGCGCGCGCCTCGTCGTCTCTTCGATCAACTCCCAATGGTCGCTCTTTGTGCGCCAGCAACCCCCCGTGGTGCACCGACTCGACGCAAACATTTCCTGCTCGGCACGGCCTTGACGTCTTTCTTGTGTCGCCGCTTTCATGTCGAAGACAGCCTTTCCTTGCGCGCCGCCAGCTGCTCGAGGGAGTCGAAGCGGTTTTTGTGCGTTCCCCGTCGGAGAGAGCGTCCACGTGTTCAAAGGGAGAAGGCGGCAATGTTCCTTTCCGCTCTTCTCTCTCTCTCTCTCTTCTCTCGAAGAGCACGTTGCTCTCGCAGTCAGCTGATCGCCCCTTCGGGCTACCGCCTCCTTCTCCAGAATAGTCGTCTCCAGTCTGTCGCGTGTTCTTCCGCCTCCTCCTCCTGACATGTGGCTGTGAGTGAGCGTGAATGGGGCACCGTTGCCGGCTGCGGTGTGGGCCGGCGGGTCATGCGGACGGGGCAGTCAGCTGATGCGGCCTCTTCCCCTCCTTTCCCTTTGCTCTCCTACGGCCCCTCGGCCGACCCCTCCTTGAGTTCCCGGAAGATCGATCCCCGCCTCCTCCTCCTCCTCTTCGAAGAGCGTCGCCATTGTCGCCACACAAGTCTCCTCTCTCTTTTACAAGAGGAAGTCTTTTCTTCAAATATTCTCTTGTTGTTGCTTTCTTTTTCTTCTAGTCTTTCGCTTACGTAAACAGCGCGCCGAGAGACCTCGTCGGCCGATTGCAATTCTCAGAGATTGCTTGCCGATTCCCCCAAGAGGCCTTCGCCTCAATCCATAGGGTTTCCTTCGAGGAAGGGAGGCCGAGGTCGCTAAGCCGTCGATATTTGTCTGGACAAGCTCGTGTTCCCGAGAGTCAGAGGCCGGTCTCGGGGGTTCAGGCGCCATCTGGATCTCGTTAATGCCTGGTGCTTGCCTTGTCCTTGAACGTGAATCGATCTGTAAGAGGGAGAGAGGGAGGAGTGATCCTCCATGATGACCATCTCGACCACCAACCCGCAGCTGTTTGTGTGCCGCCCCCGTTCTTCTTCTGTCCGGCTCTCTCATGGAAAAGCCGACGGCAAGCCGTGTTTTCAGGTGAAGCGCCGCTCTCGGCCTTCTCTCCCTCTTCGCCTCCACTCTTCTTCCTCTCGCGGTTCTTTTCAGAATTCATTTCTTCATCTTCTTCTTCGAGGACGAGGGAGTGTCTTCTAGTTCTTCTCCCTTCCAGCCTCCTCCTTCTCCTCACGTGGCGGGGCCAATCGTCTGCTCCCCCTTGTTCCAGTCCCTCAACCATTCTCTTCTCTCTCTTCCCCTGAAACGATTTCCTGTTGAATTTGGTCCGAACCATACTTGGCCCCCCGTTGACTAGTTGAGGGTGTGCCCTCCCTACCCGGCTTGACAGATTAGATCCCGCCGTTCTCTGACTTGTCTTCTGCCCCTTCTCCTCTCTCTCTTGGAGGACGGCGCGTGCTCTCTGCACGCACGAGCTTTTTCTTCTTGTTTATTTGAGTGGTGAGGACGGCCTTGTCGAAGAGAAGAAGCAAGAAGATGCTCGAGAGAAAGGGAACACGGCTGTCCGTCGCTCCTTCTTCACGGTGTTCTCAGTGTCTCCCCTCTCCCTCCTCTTCCTCCGTCCTGGCCTTGGAGTCAGACAATTTAGACTCGTCGAGTCGTCTCATAAACAACGTTTTCTCCTCCAAACACAGCACTTGCCACCTCTGTCCAAGTCGGCGGCCGAGCTGGCGTCGACATCTTCTTCCTTCTCGTTCCTTCTTCCTGTCCACTCCCCCTGCTCTCTGATGTTTCTCGCTGCCATGGAATTCACGTGATTCCAGAGGCCGGCACCAACTCGGACCGACGCCTGAATTCTACTCCTCGAGGGGAGAGGGGTCTCCGCCCCGCGGCTAGCAGTCAACTGACCTCAGCTGGCAGCGGCCGCTCCTCCGTTTTTGCACCGTCTTCGTTCTTCGCCTTAGCCTTACACTTCCTTGACATAGCATCTCGACCTCGGAGTTGATACTGTGGAAGAAGGAGGCCTCCTGCTGTGGGGAGGAGGCTCTGCCACAGCTTCGACTCGGCTTCGAGCGAGTTCTCGGGTTTCGCCTTTCCGCTTTCCCTCCAGTTGAGGGCCACCGCCGAGTTTTGTGTGTTTGCCGTGGTGGTCCGCCTTGGCTCTTCCGCACACCGCCTGCCGCTCTCTCAGAGAAACTTCAACTTCGAACCGTTGAGGGCACCTTGTGCCGGTTCTCATTTCGAGGTGGTTTGAGGAGGAAGAAAGTGAAGAGATCAAAACGTGCGATTGCCCTCTTTGATGTCTTCGACCGCGACGCGGGTGGCCGTGTTTTTCTGAGCCCATTCGTCCCTCCGTGAAGCGTGATAGACACGAAAAAAGTGCTGATAGGGTGGGCTTCCTTCCAGCTTCTGCTCCCCCCGTCTCCCTCTCTTCTCAAGGCAATGTGGCCCCGTGTACATTCTCGTTTCTCTTCAAAGGAAAACACTTTTTTTATCTCGTGAAGGCGTGAAAAGACTCACAAAGATCAGCAGATGCTCGCGAAACGACGTTGATCTATAGCGAGAGAAGAGAAAACATTTATTCATTCATCGTTCGGTCATTTGCAGTGCAAACTCGACCCCCGTTCCCCCAACCAATCACCTCACCGTCCACCCGCTTGGAAGCCATGCCGAAGCAGTGCGTCGCCGTCGAGGAGGCCTTCTACGCGGAGGAGGAGTCGGCCTCCTTCCTCGACGAAAAGCCCGGACGTCGCCACGAGAAGGGTGAGTGTTCTCTCCTTCTCCTTTGAACCGAACATCGGAGCACGCTCCCCGCGTCCCTTCAAGATTAGTTTCACTCAAACTGAGAAAAACATATTTTGTTGATGTCGTCGAGATCTTCTTCTCATGGCTTCAGCTTCCTTTCCATCGAGGGCAAAGCCGGGTTGAAGGAAGTGCCGCGGGGGGATTTCCAGTCTTGTCTCTGTGTAGTCTGTTCCTTGGCGTACTTTGCCTTGTCGACGGTCCCGTGACGGCAGAGCTTGTTCTTTCTCCCCCTCCCTTGCCCCGTCTCCAGAACTTTGCAATCTTCCGTTGTTGTGTGAGAAGAAACTTCACTGACCAAGGCGGGCTATGTTGTTGTGTTGTTTTATTTTTGTGAATGACGTCAAGATGAAGGGGGCGAGGGGGCGCGTGCTCTGCTCGAGAGTCACGAGGCGAGCCAGCTCGTCGCCTGTTAAAACAGCCCCGACCCCCAGGAACCCGCACTCTTCTCCTTGCCATGACTTCAGTGAGGGGACTCTGTTTTCGGTCGGGGCGCGGTCTCCGATCTCCAGTCTTCCCACTTCCCATTCCCCTTTCCCGCCAGACTACGAAAACTCTGCTCTCTCCCTTCCCTTGACGTTGTTGTGTCTGCAGGAAGGCGAAACGCAGCGAAGGCGCTAGCCGCGAAGAGCATCGCCTGTCGAGGTCTCATCGAGAAGAACCTCAACACCCCCAACAAGACCGTCTCTCGAGTAAGTTCTTTCTCCTCTCTTCTCCTCTTTTTTCCCTTCCTGACAAACTCGACAAGCCAGTTTCCTCTACGCGCTCTTCTGAGGGGATCAAGAGAAATAATCCAGAGCGGAGTTCATGAAAGTGCACCTTCATTGACCTTTTCTCCGGGAGAAAGAGCATCCTCGGCCCTCCGTGTTGGGTGGTGCTTTGTCGTCGACAGACTGCCTGGCTGAGGGGAAGAGGCGAGGCGAGGTGGGCGACGGCGGCGACGCATGATGTGCGAGTCACGCGGCGTCCTTTGTGTCTCGTCTCTCCCCCCTGCAGCCTCGACCATCTAACCCCAACTTCTTCTTTCTCAATTTCCTTTCTTTTTGTGCTTTCTCCATTGGCGTCACCGCGTCTGTCGAGGAAGCTTCTTATCTCGCTCCACTGTTCCCTGTCTCCTTCTTCTTCTCCGAGTATTTCGAGATTGAGTCGGGGCACGAGACAGCTCCCCTTATCTCTTTGTGATTTCTTTCACAACAAGCTTCAACGAGACGCTATTCCGCGAATGGTTGGAGTGATCAAAATGGGAATCCCGTTTGGAGGGGAAGAGTGTCAGGTGACTGTTCTGGATGCTCGCTGCCCCTCCCCTCCCCCTCGCCCCTCCTATTTGTGCTGCCACATGGAATGCCACAAGAGAGAAGGGAGAGAAAGTAACTCTTTTACCTCTTCTTCCAAGACTTCTCCAAGTGTTGACAGAGGCGCACATCGACGTGCACAGTAAAAGAGCGTCCCATAAAGAAGAGGGCCTCCTCCTCTCGAGAGGAGTTCGTGTTCGCTTGTTCTCGATCACTGCTCTTCCTCCCTTCCAAGGGTGGAGACTCTCTTCTTACACAATAAACCCGGCGCATACGCGTTTCATCAGGATTAGTCACTAGTCACGCCTCAGGCGATGTATTAAAGGCGAGCCGGAAAGAGAAGGGAAACGCGGTGATAAGTTGTGTGTCGTTTTGAAGCTTTGATAGGAGGAGGGGAGAGTGGCAGGTCAACGTTGTTTGTGACCTCCACCCCTCTCCCCTCCTCGTCTCTCGCCTCCTCTGTCAGCGACACTCGCCGTCCTTCCCCCGCCGTCCAGCAGAGGAATCAGCTGGCCGCCCCACTTCTGCACAAAGCGAAGAGCGCGTTGTTTGGTCCTCACGGGGGCCATCGTCGAGGTGTTTTCGCGGTTCGCCGTTTCAGTCCAGAATAAATTCCCCGTCTCTTCCTCGCTCTTCCACCTCCCTTCCTCCTCCATCTCATCGAGATGGAAATAGCCCCTCGTTGAGAAGCGAATCCATGGTGTTCGTCGGCAGCCTGCCATCGTCAGACCCCCGAGAGGAGAGACTGAACCGGTTCAAAACGGGCACAATGCACAATGGCAAAAAGGTTCTTAACAACGCTGCTCGTCAGGCTGCCATCGTAGCTGTCTCGAGAACTAGAAACTTCGGGGAGAACGAGTTGGAGCTAAGGTCTCTATGTTCCCCTTAGTGCCCCTCCTACCTCTTTCTGCCCGTTTGTCACGCTATAATCTCATGATGTGAAAGAAGATGTTCGCTCACAAGAGGGGGGAAGAGGGGGCAGCGGGGATTGCGAAAGAGACGCGACTGACGCGATTTCCCCTCTTTCCACAGCAGACACGTCGACGCTTCTAAAGTGTTCTCCCACTTGCAGCGTCTTCGCTCTCGAATCCAGGAGCAGTGCGGCGACTCGCTCGTCTTCGGCGTCCAGTACTCGATCAACAAGAAGGCCCGTTGGCTCGCCACTCCCGAGTTCCTGCTCGCTCAGGCCAACCCCGACCCCGCCACCACCACGATGCGCGTCGTCGAGGCTGTCAAGAACGCCCGGGGTGAGCATTCCTCTTCTTCCTCTCGCGTCGTTCTCTTACAGTGGAAAGAAAACACGAATGTTGTTGCAGAAATGAAGCTGGCGAAGGCGGCGCACACGCTTGAGACGGACGGCTCGGTGTCCACTCGCCGGGCTCGAGGCTGCACGGCGCAGTCGGAGACGCTCTGCAAAGAGGCGTCGAACGAGGCGCAGCGTCGCAAGTCGCGACGCTCTCGCTCGCCCGAGAATGAAGAGGCGGCGCTGAAGGCGGAAGTGAAGGACGAAGTCCGTTACACCCTTAGCAAGGCGCATGCCAACGTCGACGTCCTCACGAAGGGACACGTGCTTGTCGGTGAGTCATCTTCCCTTTGTCTTTGTTGTGTCTTCCTCGACTTGCTTGAATGAAAGAAGGACGAAGAGATTGCAGGCAACGGCACTTCATGTGTCCGTGACCGTCGTCACGCGCGAGTCAAGTCTCTGAAGGAGAAGGAGGACCGCGACGACTCGCCTGCCCCTGTCGTCGTTCTCGACGGAGAGGAGCGTCGTCCCATGCGGGTGTGTCTTCGAATCGAAAATATAAACTCTTTGCCGAAGACTGAAAATAAATAGAAAAGTAATTGCTGATGTTACAGGAGTTGACGCTCTTCGACTTCATCCAAGAGCCTCTGAAGGAGCGTCGATACGGGCGTCGTCGTGATACTTCCGTCGACGGCTTCGAGCTCATCGAGGCTTACGATCTCGACGACTTCTAAGCGGGTGTCCGGAGAGGGTGGAGGGCCCTCGAGGACGGCTTCCTCCTCCCCTTGTCATCGTGAGCCGTCCTCGTCCCATCCGAGGAGTCCTCTCCCTCTCCCGACCAAAAAAGACCTCGAAACGATCATCCATCGCCCACTTTCTCTCACCTAGGCCCCATTTTATAAATTCGCTCTTCTAAGAGATATTTTATTGTAAATAGGCCTTATCAATCTGAAAGGAGTTCTCTCTTCTAAGGTCCGCCAAGTACTGTACCGTCTTTTCTTGTCTTCTTGTCGGTTTTCTCTCTTTCGATAGCTTCAATTTCATCTGAATATTTAAGGTCTTTAACTGCAGAGATAACTTCATTAGGTCTAGCGCCTCCTTTTTAATCTCCTCAGAAAAACCCCAAAAAATTTCAAAACTTGTACAAATGGACAACATTCAGGGAAACTAGCGAAAATGGTGAACCTTTTGGGAGCGATATGTTGTCCAACCCAAAAAAAATCAACTCTTTCTCAGCTACGCAGTGCGCGCGCGATAAAAAAATTCCCCTCAAAAGCCCAAAAAGACCTCGTCGGTACGGTATTTTGCAGACGCCTCTCTTCAGGAGGTTGTAGATATTCTTCTTCTTCTTCCATCTATCTCTTCTAGGAGATAGTTTGTACATATAAAATGTAGCTATAATTGAATCTATCCAGTCTATATTATTTCTCTTCTTCTCTTAGTGGCTGCCGCCGCAAATGCCTCTTTTTCTCTCTACTTCATTGTCTTCGGGCTTGAAGCTCTTCAGCGCGTGCTATCTCAGCCGAGGATATAGGAAGAAGTGGGAAGTTCTCTTGCTTCAGGACCCCTCCCTCTAGTGTTCTTGGTCTTTATAAGAAGTAGGGACGGACTCTGGCTGTGCCACTCTCTGCTCACCCTCTCAGACACTGTCCACCAGATGAAATTTCACGGTGAGGAAACTTTTGATGTCTTTATAGGAAGATGCAAACGTCGCTTTCTCTTCTTTTTTCTTTTTCTTTCTGTCTATCGACGCCAAGAGCGTTGTCTTCTCTCTCTCTTCAAGTGTACAATACTGCGAAGCGGTAAGGCTGTGCCTCTTATAACGACATTTGTCTCAAAGCAACCATCTTGTACTTGGAAATTGCGCAACTCAGTCAGTCCAATCAAGGCTTTCTCTCGTATCTCTTTCTCCGTCGCCTTCGTGTAGAAATAGTCCATTTATCCCCCTTTATTGTACAGTTTATACATACTTTATATCGCGCCGCTGAGAAAGCGCGCAGCAGCGTAATACAGAAAAGAAAAAAGCACGACGAGGAGATAAAAATTATGTATGGGTAGAGTTCCACGTGGAGCACATTGAAGAGAGAAGGAACACCTCGAAGAGCATGGAGAATTGGACCAAAACGACAGCTTTATGAGATCATAAAACTCCGGAAAGAAGCCATTTCAACATTTATTGGTGTTCTTTTGAAACTGCTTGAGAGGAATGAAAGGGGGTGATAACCCCTCGTGCTTGTGAAACGATGCCGATGTCGAAATTTAAACCAGTCGTGGGAGGAATTCGTCCTTTCGCCCTCGACGTCGTCTGTCTGGCTGCCGATCTTATCGACGGCAGCGAAGGCTTGTCCACGAGACACCTCTCCCTTCTGTGTTCTGGTAACATCCCGCGGATTGACTTCTTTGACAAGAAACTATTCAGAGATCCTTCATCAAAATCGGTGAGGGCGTAGAAAAAGAGAAACAAAGGGGGATTTCTGACGACTAATGAAAGTCGTGATAGGAATCTCAACCACCGAGAGGTGAGAGACGAGCTCGTTCGACGCACGCGGAAGACCGCCATCCTGCCCCTTTTGATGGGGATGTCGAAGCAGGATGCTCTTGAGAAGCCGATGATGAGAAGTCCGGCTATAATTATTAGTGACTCTGCTTCAAAGCCTATAGAGACTGTGCGGCTAATCGAAGGATCTAAAGCTAAAGACGCAAGACCAAAGTGTCTCAAAACATCTCAACACCTTTGCAGATTTCTCTTCTGGATAAGGGACGATGCAAGGTGCAGAGCCTCGGCCTTTTATCGCTTCGCTGCAGTAGTGGGCTTGTCTTCTTCTATCGTATTTCCTCTTTTAGGATTGATGGTTGATCTTGGGTGTTACTTCTCTTTGGACAAATTCCATCCATTTGGTGTGTAAAGATCCTTTCTCGAGCGTGCAATGGTCAGGAACTTCGCAAGAGGGCAAAAACCAGCTCCTCGTCGTTTGTTGACGAGAGAGGGCGATCCACACTCCTGATAGTTGCCCCCCACAAGGACCCCTTGAACATTCTTCTCCTTGTAGAGTCGCTTCTACCTTTGAAGACTTTGCCTTTACCTCACAGCTCATGGTTTGTGTTTGAGCTCGCGAATCCCGGAGCTCGAGATCGTGTCTGGCAGTTAGTGAAGAGCCGTCCAGGCGAGAGGACGCTCAGCCTTGGACACCCGGTTTTCTATCCGCGAGCTGAGTCTCGCCTTCTCCGTCGAAAACTTTACTCTCTCTCTCTCGACTATTGTCTGCTTAAGATGAGAATGATGGCTGGTGTTGAATTCTCTTTGGCACCTTTACGGCCCTTAAAAGAAACGAGAGGTTTGCCCCTTTACTGTGGTCAACTTTCAAGGTTCGAATCAGAGATCTGCTTGTTTGCTCTCACGCTTTCTCCTATTTGTCTTGGTCCTCATTGAATCTGTCAACTTTATTCGACAATTACGGATAGATGTAACTGAACGAAGAAGTCGGCGAGATGCCGTTTTGGAGAAGACGAACTTGTTCAACGACATCGATATTCACAGGTGAACTTCTTTTATACCTTGAAGATTGTCAGATTCTGCACTCAGCCAGACTCCCCTTGTCTCCAGCGTTTTGTGGAGCTTCGTTCTACCTGGATCAAGGAGGTCTTGGTCTCTCCGAAGCACAAGCTTCTCGCCTGCACCATCTCCAAGTGCATGTCCACAACTTCTCTTCAACTCTTCTGCTATCTCTTTAGCAGGAAGAAGTATCTCCTTCATGAAGGAAAGGCGCCTGAATTTCCAGGGTAACCTCTCACAATCAACCAAAGTCTTTCAGTGTATGTCATAAAGAGAATGATTTCAACTGTCTCCCAACAGCACTGACAAGTCTTGAGAAACAAGGATATCATCCAGAAGAAGAAGATTGGACTTGGCTGGCCATTGTGCGAGATCCTCTTGATCGATTTGTCTCTGCTTTCATTGACAAGTGCTCCGGGTACAGTCACTTTACAAAAGAAACTCCATTTTAGCGAGAGGCTAGTGCAGAAGAATGTGGACGGAGTTGTTTACGATGGCCATCGGATTTGCTGGGACTGCGGGCAGGACATCTTCTGCTATCTTGACAGGTGATAGTCTTGGAGCATATATTTTTTTTTCAGAATTTATGAGAGAGCGTGGCTTTATGCGGACGGTCTGCAGAAGATTGTCAGCTATGAAGACCAGCACAGCTTTCCTCAGAACTGGTCAGTGATAAGACCGTCCTCATTCTCCTTTTAGGAACTGCGACTTTCGACATCATCTCTCGCGTTTCAATATTTTGAAGCAAGACACTGAAGGATTTCGAGAGAAATATCTAGGACTCCTCCATTCATCCAGTGAGTTGTCTCTGATGGAAGTACTGGAGACTTTAGATGTGACACACAAAGAGCTGTCGTACATTGAAGAGAAGTTCATTGGCGAGCCGCATCATCCGAGTCAAAGACCGAAGTCCGAAGCTGAAAGGTCTCTCTCCCTCTTCACTAATTTTGTAACTTTCTTTCAGCCTTCGCTCACTCATTCTCAGAAACCCTCGAGCACTGAAGAAATTCATCGCACTTTACTACTCTGACTATGTCGTCTTTGGGTTTCCTTTGCCAAGACTGAAAGACGACGAGCTGGCTTCTAAAGAAAACTCTTCTAAAACATAGCCTCAAGGTGTTTTCTGGCAATTTTCCACGGGTCATCTCAGCTTTATCTTTGCTCTTCTTGTCTCTTCAACACTTACAAACACTGAGCTTGTCTGATAAATCTGTGATTTCTTGTCTGTGATGAACCTTGCCAATGTGATTGGAGAAGGACATTTCTCTTATTAAGAAGGGCGTTAAAGGAGAAGAGCTGACTGCTCCTGCATTCGCGGATGTCTCCCACTCTTTCTCCGCATGGCGATCGAGAGCCCCGATTGGGGAACTAGCCTCAGTGGTGTCACCCTGGAGAGATCAAGCCATAGTGGCGCTGGTCTTTGAGCATTCTTCAGGCATCTCACAAAAATAACTGCGTCGTTCAAGTACTTGAGAAGGCAAATGATGTTGAGCCCTTTTCCGACGTGGATGAAGAGAGAAGAAATTGCAGCTGGCACCCTAAAGTGGGTGGTGGGGGAGTATTTTTTGGAGATCGACGATAGGGCAACAACAAAGTAAGGGTAAACCGGTCAAAAACTCGATCGCAGGCCTATCCAGTGACCCCATCTGAATGTTAAAAGTGCGTTGTGGAAGATTTTGGTGAGTCTAATCCGTGAGGAATCCGCTCCCAGTCTTTTCAAAAAAAACCTTTGTAGCTTATCCGCATTAGTCTCCCTTTTCAACCGTTTGCCATTGATTTATTTTATCGGGCGGCCCGAAATTATTGAGACTGTTTTCAAGGCACTTTCTTCTAGAAAAGTCTCAATAATTTCGGGCCACCCGATATTTTAAAAAAGCTTGAAGATGCATGGAAAAGTACTACGAGAGCATCCTCAACTAGTTCTTTCACGCATCAGAGGGTTTATGAAGACGTCAGGAACTGCAGATCCCGTGAGCGACTCTTTCACACTCTCAAGATGAAGTGAGCCCTCTTTGAAACACGCTTCCTTCAAGAGCGTCACAGCTCACAAATATTCATCCAGAAGAAGCAAGGCGTTAAACGAATAAAAGCGAGACCAAACATGAGACATCTCGTCTCGATCCCCCTCCCCCGCGAGAAAAGTACAGAGATCGACGGAATTGGGTCATTTCCAGTCAATTTCCCACCTGTCTACTTCGTGGTAAGGTCAAAAGCTTGGAAGTGAAACCAGCAACGAGCACTCTTAACAATAGCAAGACGACCTTGAAGTCACATTAAACACCGGCGAGTTGCGTAGGCGTCTACCCAGACGACCTGTCGATGGCTATCGACAACATTGTGTCCACGTAGTCTCCCCTCTCCCTCCCTCGTCCTTCTCCTCTGTTCTTCAAAAGTCATTCCTCCAAGATGTGCTTTGAGACTGCTCAAGTTCCTCTTTTCGAGAAGCGTGCAATGAAGAATGCAATTCGTCTCGCCTTCAAACCGGTCAAAAAGTCCTGAAGATCGCCGCTTGGATCGCTCGTTCCGCATGCAAAGCACGCTTTGAGCTCCGAGGAAGAGATAGAGAAAAGACCGTAGTCGACGTCCTCGGTCTTCAGTCGAGACTCTTCCTTCCACTCCAATTACTCTTCCTCTTCCCTTTCATTTTTCCGTGTCTCCACGTCGGCCGACCTGGCCTCTCCTCTCCATGCTCAATCCTATTGAAGTCGACTTTGCTGACGCTCCTCTACTCGATGATCAAGGTATGTCAGCTATCAGAATGTCTAGAAAACTCCACAGCGGAGCCTCAGCCGCCCTTTTCCAGCTGGTCTTGTTGGTGGCCACGTACAGCTCTCCTCGTCGCCGTCACAGTTTCAATAGTCAGCACGGCCCTAGACATAGACCTCGGAGTGCGTGCCATAATGGCACGGCGAAATCAACTTCTCTTGGAAACTCAGCTCAGAACCGAAGTCGACATTCACAGGTTTGCTTTGTTAAGTAGAAGTCGTAGTTCAGATTTTGCGGTCAGCCTCAATCTCCATGTTTGAGACGTTTTGTGGATCTTCGGGCCACTTGGATCAAGCAAGTCCTTGTGAGTGCTTCTTGTTATTGCATCTTCTAGGTTTCGCCGAAGAATCGCCTCTTCTACTGTATAATCGCCAAATGCATGTCAACCACAAACCTCCAACTCTATTGCTTCCCCTTCAATCGAGAGAAATACCTCGCCGAGAAGAACTTCACAACTGATTATCCTGGGTGTGCCATTCTTATTGTTGAAAAATCTTTCTTCAGAGTCTGCCACAGACTGAACGACTTCAACAGCATCCCCGCGGCATTGAATAATCTAGAGAAGCAAGGGTACATGCCGAGAAAGGATTGGACTTGGCTGACTGTCGTTCGAGATCCCCCTTGATCGTTTCGTCTCGGGCTTCGTCAGCAAATGCGTGGCGTAAGGCTCTCTTTGGCGCCACCAACTCGCAAGCAGGACACTATTTGACAAGAAGGCGCACGTGGATCGTCTCGTCTACGATGGTCATCGAGTCTGTTGGGGTTGCGAAGGTGACATCCTCTGTTACCTCGACAAGTTTCTCTCTCTTTTTGTCTGAAATGGTAGTTTTGAGGATTTACGACAGAGCTTGGCTGTACTCTCAAGGAGTTCAGAAGACCATCACTTTTGAAGACCAACACAGTTTCCCGCAGAACTGGTTTCTTTCTGTTTCAATTCTCATGAAGTTGTCAGGAACTGCGACTTTCGTCATCACTTCTCGAAATATCACATTCTCAAACATCCAATGCCGACTTTTGTAGAAGACTACCAAAGGCTTCTTCGCTCCTCAAGCAAGTTCTCGCCTTCACAAAAGTTTCTTCAGAAGTGACAGAGGAGGAAATGGAGTACATTCAAGCGAACTTCTTCAATGTGAGCCGTAACGAGAGCCCTTCAGAGTCTTTGAAAATGTATAACAAGAAGAAAGAGAAGAAATAAAGCCGTTCTGGATAGCCGATTTGGCTCTTTCTGAAAAAGGGTGCTTTTTTCGTAACGCGCTTTGAAGGGATGCATGCGTGAAGGGATGCTTTCACGCTGCAGTCCACAGCCGCATGCACGCCGGCTCACATAAACCTGGCGGCACAAGTATTGAATACATCTTTCAGCTATCACGAGATCATCAAGTCCAATTCAACGGCCTTGAAGAAGTTTCTCGCCTTTGCCTATTGGGACTACATCGCCTTTGAATATCCCTTGCCACAAGTGGCGAAGGCTTCTTCCAGCGGAGGCTCTTCCTCTTGAAATCGCCTTCATGTTCTCTGCCTTTCAAGACTCGTCTTACGGGTAAAAAGATTATTAATCTTAATAAGATACACGACGATAGCGAATGAATGCTGGCGAAAAGAATAGCCTAGAGTTGTTATGACCGCGGCTTCTAGTCCGAGCTAGGCGAGGATCAGTGGCGGACGGAGACCGGTTGGCAGACCTCTGAAGCCTTGATGCTGATACAATCAAAGTGGAGAAGTCATTAGTCCTTGAGAATTTCTTGAGGATCTCGGCTCTCTTCTCTTTCTAGTTCACATTTACACATTTATTCGCTGGGATCAGGCTCACCCTTCTTTCTAGTTCGCTCGGATAAAAAGCAAGCACCAACATCTTCAGAGAAAGAATCACTGGAGGCTGCGTTTCCCCACAAACGTTTCAGTGTGTGCTTTGTACAGGTGTTCAAGATGTAACTAGAAGGGGAAGGAGGAGAAAGAGGAGAGGAGAGTTTTATTTGAGGGCCATCACTTGTTGGACGGGGTGGAGCTGCGACTTGTGGAGACTTCTTCTTCTTCTTCTTCATCGTCGTCGTCGTCCTCGTCCTCTTCTTCTCGCTGGCAGGCGAGGGCGGGCAGCGGATGCTGGTTCTGGCGCAGCGTGTGTCGATGGCGGAGCACGGCGAAGAACTTGTGGCCGAGGATCTGCGAGTGCTTCTTCTCCCTCAGGTCTCACTTGATCATTGGAGAGACGCTTCGAGGGGTCGTAGACGAGGATCTTCTTCAGCAGGTCTCGGCCGTCCGCGTCGAGGTCGTTGGCGAGTTTGCGCTGCATGCCGATGCCCTGCATGCGGGCGATGCGCGGCCGGCCACAGCCCATCGCCCTCACGTCGGCGTCACCCGGATAGCCGAGGGTGCGGATGACTTGCTTCGCCTGCATCCTTTCTCCTCCCTCTGGAACACTTGCCTGCTCCTCCTTGCTGGCGCCCTTCCATAGGGCGAAACCGGCCGACATCTCGTACATGACGCAGGCCGCAGCCCACGTATCTAAAGCTTTCACCATCTTCTTCCTCTTCAGGGCCCACCAATGGCCGTTGTGAATTTTCGAGATCGAAAGATGAGCTCGGGCGCCCGATAATAGCGCGTCACTTGGTAGGTAGAGAACTCGGGGTCGGCGGCCACTTCGGAGAGTCGCTACAAAGTTTACTGTAGGCAGGGTGGGAGTGCCTTGGCGTTTCCGAAGTCGGCGAGCTTGAGAATGCCGGCGTCGAAGTCGACGATGAGGTTCGAGGGCTTCACGTCGAGATGAATGATGCTGAGACGGGCGAGATGGGCGAGCGCC
>JAQIXL010000439.1:0-32026 GCA_034700245.1 Poikilolaimus oxycercus | reverse complement strand
CCGCAAATCCCTCCTCAAAATGTAGACCCACCGAATAAAGACTTTGAAATGGAACTCGAAAGAACAATCACTTCTTTATTAGCGACGTCAAATGGAGAAGGAGTTGCAAGGCGAGGACTTGAGCTGGGAGAAGGGACGGGGAAGACCCGCAAGGACAAGAGCTCACGTGGAAGACGAGATGGAGACGGGCTTTGTACAGAAAGGGAAGCACTCAAGCATGTGTCTCGGGGAGGAAGAGGAAGGTGAGGATGGCTGTCACTCCCGAGAGAATGGAGAAGAGGGCGAAGTGGATCTTGTCGTAGGGAATCAGTCCTTTCTACAATTGGAAGACATAGGAAAGAGAAGAGGAGACTTACCAAATCGGGGGCGAGGGGAGCGAGGAGGGCGCCGAGGTTGGCCAGAGTGGCGCAAGCACCCATGCAGGTGCCTCGCATCGAAAGAGGAAAGAGTTCCGAGGTGAAGACGAAGAGGGTGATGAAGGACCAGGCAGTGCAGAGCTTGGCGAGCAACCATGGAAGGAGATAGAGCACCTGGGGAGAGATGTCTGAACACTTTGAAGAGGGAAGAGGAAGGAACTGACCACTGGACATGAAGCAGAGAGGGAGCAGTGAAAGAGCTGTGAGGCCGTGAGAAGCGATCACTGTTGTTTTACGACCGAATCTGTGAGAGAGCAATAGAAGAAGGGGCATCCTCACCTTGAAAGGAGGACGGGACCGAGGATGTAAGAAGGGAGCTCGATGGCTCCCGACAAGATGAAGTTCCAGTTGGAATCTCCAACTTCCAGAGCTGAAAGGGACTCCTCTTCTTCGAGCCATCACTCACCAGTACTGGAGAAGGAGACGCCGTTGTAGGAGAAGAAGTCGGTGACCCACATGTAGATGGAGATGAGGAAGTAGAGGAGAATCCGCTTCTGACGAAGAAGACTCAACATCACTTCCTGAGGAGATTCTTCAGTTGAGAGAGAAAGAGACCTTGAAACTGGAGATCTCATCGGTGCTCTTGTTCTCGACCTCGAAGAGCTCTTTGAGTTGACAGGACCGAGGTGTTCGAGAGAAGCGATTCGCCTTCTGAATCCAGTCTCCGACTTTCTTCTCGTTCTTCGTCGCCACAAGGAAGGCGAAGCTGTCGGGCAACGCTCTGTGACCTTCTTTAGACTTACACTTAGAGGACTTACATGCCGACGATGACGGAGAAGACGATGGCCGGGGCGGAGACGGCGATGAGGAGATGTCTCCAATGAGGAAGAAGGAGGGCCAATGGACACACCATACAGTAGCCGAGGACCCATCCCAGTCCGAAGATCTAGAGAACTTTCTGAGCTTGGAATAGGAACAGACGAGTGAGGCGAAGGCGTGTTGGTCCACGGAGACGGACTCGCAGGCGATCACCCAGTTCATGAGGGCCGTCCCCTGACAACTACTCTTCATTCCTCTTGCAACTCACCGTGTAGCATGCTCCTTGAAGAAACCGAAAGACGAGAAGAAGGACAAAAGAGTTAGCAAAAGCGCCTGCGAGCCCCCAGATTCCCAAGAAGAAGGTGGAGACGCAGACGACGGGCTGTCTTCCGAACTTGTCACTAAGTTGAGCAACGAGTTGACCGGTGAGGAGAGTGCCGATGAAGTACATCGACGTGAAGATCTTCGTCTCCGTCGTCGAGATGCCGAACTGAATTACACTGCAAGGAGAAGAGAAGAAGGAACCTCGTGTCGGAGAGTGTAGAAGTCGGAGGCGTTGGTCTCTCCTTCGGGGGAGGCATACGCCGTGATCATCACTGTCGGGGCTGAGAGAGTCCAGAGGAAGGCCATCGAGAAGACGATGAACAACTGGTACAAGTTCCATCTAACATAAGAAGTGAGGAGAGTGAAGGGAGACAGACCTTCCATAGGCAGAGAGGACGCCCTCGATGGAGACGTCGGCCGGACGAGCATCACCGAGAGGAGTTGTCGAAGCTTGAGACGCGTCTTCTGGAGAGACTCGTGTCATCTCCTAGAGGGCAACTTGTTGATTGAGCAAGTGAGCGGGGACAGGAGAGGGAGTGGGGGGAGGGGTACGTGCAACCGGTCAGTGACACCTCTTCCAAGTCCAAGTGGTGTCGAAGGGGAAAAGAGAGAAAAAAACCGATACAGAGAAAGTTCAAAATTGGCCGCTTTCGTGATTAATGTGGGCTGCGCGACGACGTGGCAAGGGCCCACCTTGCTCGAGGACACCGGAACCCCCGCACAACATATTGTTGTTATTCCTTCTTTCGAGAGAAGACTCACAAAGGCGTGGAATTCGCCCTTGTTGAAGGGGAAGCAAAGGAAAACACCGTGTCCGAGATCGTCCTCGTTCCGGTCTTCCGCCGTGAAGAAGGGAGACGGAGAACGATGCGAGAGAGGAAGGAAAAGGACTGCGATCGGGGTTCCACTTGGAGACAGAAAAAACATCCCCTCGATGATCCGTGACGCGACCCATTGAAGGGCTCATTGTCGTCCCTTCCCCCCACTCACTACCTCATCTGCCAGAGCCGGATTCAACCATGCGCTACCACAGCATGACTCAGACTTTTAAAATCCCTTGTTTTGAGCATCGTGACTGTGAAGAAGACGAGAACTTGAAAAAAAAGAAGAGATCGGGAGCCGAGAGAGAGGAGCGATGGAGGAAGATGGTTGGAATCGCAATGAGCGAGCAGGCTGAAAGGAAGGCGGCGGCCATTCCTTCTCTCGTCTTCTCTTCAACTTGCAAGAACAGAAAGAATGCTTCGTCAGTCAGCCATTGCACCGCCTTCCATGAAAGACCATCTGGCAGCAAGAGAGACTCCTCAGATGGATTCGAGAGATGCGATCTCAAGAGTGAGGAGAAGGAGTGAAGAGCAAAGAACAGATTAGTACTCTGGCTGACCTTTCCAAAGGCGTTCGCTTGGTGTTTGAGTGACGGGAAGTGAAAAAGCATGACAAAGCAAAGTGTTGGGAAGGTGTGTGCAAGGGGGATACCTCGTCCTTGCCGAGAAGAGGCGAGACGCTGAGACGGGGAGTGTGGAAGTCGTCGAAGGAAGTGCTCGAGACGAGGGAACTCTCCATGGAGAAGAAGTCTTCGTCCACCTCTGAATGACGGCAACAAATGAGTGAAGGAGAAGAAGCTTTGAGGGAGAGAGAGGCGAGAATGACAAGAAGCATTTGCTCTTCCACCCGCTTCCGAGGATGTGTGCTCTGCTACTCTCACAACTTGTGAACAATACCCGGGGAGATGACGCCGTTCTCTTCTCGCACTCACCCGGATGTGCTGAAGTCCTTCTCTCGTCCATTCGGACATTCGAGGAGACTGGATGAGGAGAAGACGGAGGAGAGGACGTGGTCGAGGGAGCAGAGAAGAGCCATGTGTCTCTCTCTGCTCGAGGCGTACAGAAGCGAGGTTTATTCCTCCTTCACGCCTTGACTCCTCTGCGTAAACATGAAGAGACGAGGACAAGCTTTATTTCGAGTGCGAGAAGAGAGAAGAGAGGAGTCAGCAGCCAAGCACTTTCCCGTCCCAGCTGCCCGCCTTGAAGTCCACGTCCGAGTCGGTGTGACCCGTCGCTGCCATTGCTGTTGTTAGATTCGCGTTGCACAAGTCCGTCTTGCAGAGGAAGTACGCGTTCCCGAGAATGCGGTAGCGAGCCGGCTGCAACTCTTCTAGAATGAAGAGAAACTGACGATTGGAAGGGTCGAGTTGAGATCAGCGGCAAAGCAGCTCTTGTAGTAGTGGTTGCCGAAGGCGGACTGACTCACGATGAGAAGACACGTCTCGGATTTGCACGTACTCGGCTCCTTGAGTCAGCTCTTTCTCTCTTCTCTTCCACTCACGAGAGTGTCGTTTCCTCTGCCGTCGACGGTCGTAAGGGCACAGCGAACCTTGTCCTCGGTGCCAATCTTCGACGGGAAGTTCACGTTGCAGTTTTCCTGAGTATCTCTCATTTTGTGTCAAGGACAGAAGAAGACCTTGCTACAGGAACAACGAGTCCTCGTTGAATTCCCGAATTCCATTCGCTGACAGCCGCCATCGTAGAGTTGCGCGAAGACATCGGAATCACGATATCGAGGCCTCGACCCTCCACAGCCCCACTCCTCTGTCGTCGTCGAGCCCGAAGAGATTTTCTTGACAAATCAATACGCATTCTCGGCAAACCGAGTATGTGCAGAAGACACCGATGCAGCTCTCGTTGGAAGTTTTCTTCGAGCCGAGACGACAAGTCAAAGTGGGGCCCGTGTAGCTGATGACAGGCTCCTCCGATCGCAATTGGCACTCGCTCCAACACGACGAGCTAAATCATCTTCTCTTGCCCCCCAAACGCCTAGACTTGCACACACAGACGAGGTCGCCACTAAAGGTTCCCTCGCAGCCTTCTTTCACTCCTGGCAGAGAGATGCAACCCTACACTAATTTCATTGACAACTACCAAAGAAACCTCGCGATATCCATCGGAGTATCTCGTTGAGTTCATGTACGAAGACACACAGTACTGCCCACTGCAGGAATACGTGAACTCACTACAACTCGAACCGATGGGATCGACTCTGACCTCTGGTTGTCAAACATCAAGCAGCGAAGAGCCGCAGTACTGGGAACTACGAGGACCAACGCAAGACAGCAGCATGTCCCCCACATTCCAACCGTACTGACTGAACGATGCAGCATGTAATCATCCACCGCCGTGGAGCATGAGGAAACGTCCCTTCATAGAAATGTTTGAGGCGAAATTTATTGAGAAACAACAATAAACAACACTGGAGAGTGGTGACGAGAGGTTACAGAGTACATCAAGGGCTGGAGTTAGAAGTCGCTGCCACCGACTTGCTCCTGGTAGACCTCAATGACGTCATCCTCCTCCATGCCCAGCGACTTCGGAGTATCACTGTCGTTGAGACGACGACCGTCGAAGAGGAAACGAAGAGAATTCGGGTTGGATCCCACACGGTCCGCGTAGCTCTTCTTCATCTTCGCCATCGACGTGCCCATCTTGACGCGGAAGTGAACCTCGTTGGAGTCCTGGCCCACAACCTGAAATCATACCAATCGCGGCTCAAAACAACATTTCCAGGCAAAGACGAACTCAAAAGTATTTGAAAATTTGAATACTTTGAGCTTGATGTACTCGGGAGCCTGGCTGTCCGCGGCGGCAGGAGTCTCGTTCGTTTCGTTCTGCGACATTGATTCGCTTCTGCTGTTGTCCACAGACCAAAGATCTAAAACTCATTTGTAAATCACTCATTTTCATAGTAGACAAATACACGACGCACACGAGGCTCGACAAATTTCATCTCAAAACATGCTACAACAAGGCCAGCGGATACACAAAGACACGCATCAAACTCGAGACAAACTTGAACTGAACTCGACATCTGCAGAGTTCATTCTTAGGCCACAGAGAGGGGCGTGTTGCGTTGCTCTGATTGGCTGATAATGCCGGAATTTTCGCGCGGAGAAATTTTCGCGTTGCGCGTCGCGTGTTGCGTTCCGGTCTAAATAGGTATCTCATTTTCGCTCGGTTTCGGTTGTTCTTGTTTGTTTGGGATGTTTTCGATGTTCATTTACTACTCTTTCAGATCTTTTCGCGAGAAAAAATGTCTGTCAACGATGCTATGGGCATTGTTGACTATTTTTCGGACGACAACAACTACGAGGAAGATGACTTCGATGCGAAGAGGGTCATCGAAAACCCCAATGATATTGGGCTTCTTGAAAGCCCAGTTAGTCTTTTTGTTCAGACTAAATCGTAGTCTGCAGGCTTCTGCGTTGAACGTGTCGAAATCTGTCAAACATGAGACGCCGTGGGTGTTTGACTCGGATGAACGTGCTTTTATCATCGAGCCACAGCCTCAGCTGACTCAGCAGTTGCACAGGGTTGTGGGAAAAAGTCCCAATGAGTAAGCTTCTAGTGTTGTTTCATCTTAAGCTGGGATTTAGAATCGCTCGAGATAAGGCTCGGCTCATTGAGGCCAGGAATTGCACGGATGGTGATGGATTCAGCTGCAAGAAGTGTGGCAAGGTTTGTCGGCTTTCAACTTGTTATCGAAAGCCATGTTTTAGCACTTCGACAAAGTGTGGAGACTCACAAGTCACATACGGCTTGTTCACGAAAATCTTCTCAAGCATTGGTGCATCACTTGTAAAGCGGGATTCCGCTCTCCGTACGATCTTCGCCGCCATCAAAACACACATACTGATCAAATGCTTGTGTGCGACTCTTGCGAGGCACGTCTACTTTTGCATAATGACGACTACTTTGTTTAGGTAACGTTCACGTCCAAGCAGGGCATTTACAAGCACTTCAACAACAACAACGATTGTCTCATCGGAAAGCCCTCCGTTACGAAGGTTAAGAAGGTGGTGCGCGCGAGCACGAGCCAAGATGAGTACAACGTTGAAAGCTTCTTCGATTTCGACCACATGTGACTGCTATTTGGTCGCAAGTTTGCACATTGTATCGCCATGTTGTTACGTTGATCTTGTTTCATAGTTGAAAAAATTTCGTTCTTTGTTAGAGTAAAGCTGAGTTCCGCATTTTCGTCCACTTTCTTCTGCATGGATGCTTATGTGCACCAGTAGTATTTCAACGTCAAGCTGTTGTCGCGGTGAAACTTGTTCCGTTCGAGTGGCCAGGAGTACATACTTCGTTAACCATTTGTTTGAACGACATTCCCTATTTGTTTTTATTACTGACTGGCCAGTTCGTTGGAAGGATTTTTGCTGGAACCTAGCTTTAATAGAATAGACGGCTCAGTAGCTCATTTCTCAGTCCTCATAAACTAGTCGCTTATTTGTACGCTGAATGGACGGCTGGCGGTCCGCCGCAAACTACAAACTTCAGTGTCCTTCCCTCTCGATTTGCTTCTTTCTCTCATCGTCCAGCGCAACATTTTCTTCTTAGATTCAGCTAGAAAATACGATATTTTAGGAGAATCGTTATGACGGGTTCGCATTATCTGCATGCCGTTCAACAATTTTACAAGTTCTGCGCTGCGACAAAGTGCTTTCAACGCGTCGCTGGAGCTGTAAGCGAAACTTTCTTTTCTGAAGCTGTTCAGTGTCGAGTGGAAACAGTGAAGGAGGGAAACGTTGTGGTCGAGTTCGACGTGGCCGAGGAGTACACGAATCCTTTCGGTACTCTACACGGCGGCTACACAGCCACGCTAGTCGACATCGTGACAACATCGGCTCTGATGGCCACCCCTCAAGGCCTTCCCGGCGTCTCCGTCGACCTCCACATATCGTTAGTCTTTTCTGCGCGATTCACGATTGAATTTGTTATGTAAAGGTATCTGGGACCAGCGAAGATCGGCGACACGGTGGTACTGGATGCGAAGGTTGTCAAGTCGGGCAAGCGAATGGCCTTCACGAATGCTGAACTGAGACGAAAGACGGACGGCGCACTCATCGCCACAGGTGTCCATACGAAAGCTTTTCCTTCCTCTAAGTGAACTGTAAGAGTAGTAATGCGGCTTGCTACATAGCTTTGTGGGATATTCGAGATGTGTAGATTATAAAAATTCTATTTCTAATCGAGCATAGCAACGTGTGTGGCGTTTTCTCGTTCATTGCAGACGCGAAAGGAAGTCCATTGCGCGGGTGGGGGACATATTATCATTCCCTTCCGGAAGAGCAAGTCTTCGTAGCCTTTACTTGCTTCTGCTCAGCTGAAATGCTTACTTCAGCAGTTAAAATTATTCTGCACTTTCTTGAAGACGTCGGTCCTTCGACTTCAACGCTTTGTTTTTTTTTCCTTGTTCTACGTCAACACTTGGTCATTTGACACAGGTCACAGTCTCTCATGCGTCAGTGACGGAAGTGGACCGCTGAATAAGAAGCTTGCAGTATCATACATGTACCTGGGTCTTGTGCATGGTGCCTGTCGCATTACGAGACAAATCGGCATTGCGTCTTCAGTGTGGTTTCAGCCCCATATCTGTCTAGTAAGCAAAGCAAGGGCATTTGCTGCTCGTTGACGCGTTTTTGACGTAGAAGAAGACGTCGGAATCGGACGCGTCTCACTTGCTTTCCGTTTCTCGCCCTTCCACGAGCAAGAGACGTGCATACAAAGTGGATGGCGTCTCGTCGTGTAGAATATTAGCGACGTCGAGTGGGATGGCCATTTGATGTTCGGCGACTCTCACATCAAAATGCCACTAAATGCCGAGGGTTCTACACCCACGTGCAATCTGCAGTCGTCCCTGGAGAAGGCGTCAGGAAAGGGTCGTTGTTGGGACGATGCCTTGTCCTTTTAGCGCATTAGCTTCGCAAATAACATTGATGAAATTGGAAGAATGCGAGATGAAAGAGCTACTTTACCAGGCCGCTGCATGGCTCTGCCACATTTCTCTCGGCGCTGTAGTGGTGACAAACATTCCCGTAAAAGGTGACCGAGTCTTCCCACGCCCCTGCCTTGTTGTTAGAAAAGAAGTACAATCTCTTTATTCATCAGCACAAGAATGCCCACTCGTTGAGAGGATTTGTAAGTGAACACGACGATGGAAGTCTTGAGAGACCCTTGGAGGAGAGAAGTGACGTCTTCTTCACGAGACGTCTGGGAGACTCACACCGCGTCCAGCAACGGCGTCGATGAATGTCGAACATTCAAGAGACGCGCCACCAAGCCGCCAAGGTTTCGCCAGTCGACGGAGACGCGGCGAGGAGTGGACATCGTCGAGGACGCTTCTGAAGAGACAGCTGCCACCAGGGAGGGCAGAGACTTGGATTGTTGCCTATTCAGAGGACGCTTGAGGTTTGTCGACGGAAACACAGTGGTTCTTCTCACTGAAATAGGTCTTTGTGAGAAGAAGAGACAACAGACCTGAAGGCGACAAAGGGGCAACAGTTTTGGAATCCGTACGAGAAATGCGAATCTGCGGAAGAATAGCAGCTCGACGTTGAGCAAGAGAAGGTCGTTGGTTCTTTTCGGGAAAGTGGTCGATAGGCACCTCGAAGATCATTGTAGCCGAAGGGGGACGGCTCTCAGCTCTCGCTCGCTTTCATAGGCGGCGTCGCTCGGAGGATGGACGCCCCGCCCCGGGCAGGAAGCACCTCGTGGACCGAATATCGCCCCGTTTCCTACGCGAATTATGCACTTCTTCGATCTTGCTAAGTCTCTTGAGTCAAAATAAACTCCTTCGGGGAAACAAGTTTCTTTTTATACATCCGAAAGACGTCGATCAGGGTGTCAAAGAAGAGATGGACGTAAAAGGAAAGTGTTTATTCTCGAAGAGATTCATGAAAGAGGCATCCCCTCTCAGTGGCACTTGCGAGGCGGCTCGACTGGCGGTTTGCCGGTGAGACGTCGATGGAAGAGACGCCAGGCGTGTGGTCGAGTCTGCTTCGCCCGTCGCACGGCGTCCTTCTCCCAAGCACTCGAACGACGCTTCACACCACGATGCACGGAGAAGTGCCGCGACACGACCAGGAACTCGTAGCCCTCACGACACAGCTCCTGGCACTGGAAGTGGAGGGTCAAAGAGGGAGAGGAGACGGACAAGCTGGAGATGGTCGCCTCCCTTGAAGGCGAAGTTCTCGTCGTGGAAGGGCACCGAGTGATGGGCGAGGAAGCGCGGCTCCCAGTCCGGATTCGTGTACTCCACCCTCGACACTTTCGTCTCCTTGTCCGTCTAAGAAGAGTGAGGAGAGGGAAGAAGGAGACCCCGTTGAGCCATTTGTCGAGACCGGCGATGAGATGTCCCTGTGGGAAGAAGAGTTCGTGGAACTCGAAGCTCTCGTTCCTCTTCACTAGTCTCTCCAACTCCTCGTGTGTCCGAGGAATCCTTAGTCGTCTCAGGGAAGACAGAGAACAGACTGAACATGGTCGACGGCCTCGACTTCAAATCGTCGGAAGACAAGGAGCTTCTTGTGATGAGCGAGGTCTTCCTTCTCAGCGAGTTGACGGAGTTCCGCCTCGAAGCCGTGCGAGAAGAGCTCGTCCACGTCGCCCGTCACCCAGTAGGTCGCATTCCAAAACTAAACAAGAGGCTCCTATTGAAGAGGAATGAAACCTTTCTGGCAATGTTTCGTCCCACATTCGAGGGATAGATCCCGTCGGGGGTCGGCACTTCGAAGTTCCTTTGAGGGGAAAAGTCACACTTCGACTTCCGTGAACTCGTCTCTGGAGTTGTCTTTAGAAGGAGAGAGGGAAGGTCCTCTGACTGAGTTTAATTGAGGGACAAGTGGTGTTGCAGGGACGGGCGAAGTAGAGATGCACGTTGAGCTTGCGACCGAGGAAGGGATTGCACAGCAACATCTCCCTCACCTGGAAACTTTCTCTCAGAGAAGAAAGAAACTCTTTTGTAAACATCCTCGTAGGAGGGGCCGTGGGTGCTTGTGTTCCAGAGTCCGCGATAGTAGACAAGAAGAGCCAGCGAGATGGTCCCGTCCCATGTCGCCGCCTTCATCTCTTTTCTTCAAAGAAAGAAGACTCACAGCTCGAAGAAAGTTCTGATCGAGACGCCCTCCAGTGGCGTGGATGGCCAGGGAAACGGCGTCGCGTTTCTCGGTCGTCCGTTGAACGGTCGTCACGCACCAACAGGAACCGTACTCCACCGGCTCGTGCACAACATCCGTGCCCGGCACTCGCGTCTTTGCCTCTCGCTCCTTCATCCTTGTGAGATGAGAGAAGGAGACAGACGTGTTTGACATGAAGAAGGATGAGGTGGAGGGCGATGAAGAAGAAGCTGAAGAAGAGAAACACCACGAGAAGAACACGCGCCCACAGCTTCATCGCTTTGTTAACAAATGAGACTTCTTCTTATTCAGATTGAACATT
This sequence comes from Poikilolaimus oxycercus, assembly GCA_034700245.1. Taxonomy (NCBI): domain Eukaryota; kingdom Metazoa; phylum Nematoda; class Chromadorea; order Rhabditida; family Rhabditidae; genus Poikilolaimus; species Poikilolaimus oxycercus. The sequence goes on along the minus strand of JAQIXL010000439.1, from coordinate 21,264 downwards.
CTAATGTCTGAAATGATGTTCGAAGGGGGAAACGGTGTGATGGAAGACTCTTTGTTAGTTGTCCTTCCTCGTGCTTTCCCCTTTCCCCGTCTCTCTTCTCAGTTGCGTGGGCGACGAGGCCGAGACACGGCGGGTGTGTCGCTTCGAATGTCTTTCTGTCACCTTCGCCCGATTCGGGTCTGTCAGAAGAATCCTCGCAGCAACTACAAAGTCACACAACAACAGAACGGCATCGAGTCAACGAGGAAATTGCCCAAATTCCCCCTTTTCATTGGTTCCGGCTTCTCTCGTCTCTCTTCAAGGCGCCAAAAGACGATAAATCTCATGAAAAATTGAGGATTCGGTTATTATTGTGGAAATGGAGGAGGAGAGAGAAGAGACAACAGATGGAACTGTTTATTATTATTCGAGCTCTGTGACGGAAGTCGAGGAAGCTGTCGAAGGGGGTCAGTCTCAGTACAAGTTCTCGTCGTCTTCCAGAACCGGCGATGATCTCTGCAAGGAGTCTCGTTGAGAGAGAGGCAGACCTTGAAGAGAGAGAAGGAGGGCTCGGCCATCATCTGTCGGGCTGAGGGACCCGAGAAGCCGGGTCGGAAGTTGCCACGTCCACTCACCAAAGAGCCGCCTGAAGGTGCCAGACGCGACCATTTCGCCGATCTGAAACTCACAACGAACTTCGCAGTCCTTTGAGACTACGGTAGCGGGATGTCTGCGGCCGAGGGTTTGAGGAGCAGCGCGGCTTCCAAATTGGGTGTGTGGGGCGACGAGCGGGCATTCGTCCTCACGGCTCGGCGAGGAGACCGAGAGGTCTGCCCTCGACGAAGAGGCAAGAGGCCATTCCTCGACGAAGGATTGACGCTGTCTCTAGCGTCTTCAAAGGAACAAGAGAAGACCTTCCTTGCACAAGGACACAAAAACACCTAGGGAAGGACCTCCAAAAGGGTTTCTCAATTAGCGAGTGACTTATGAGGCGCGGCAGTCTGGCCTTTCTCGAAGAGGAAGGTGAGTCCCCGGGGAGGGAGAGCGAACCTCACGAAGAAGTCTTGGGCAGCGACGACGCAGGCGATGAGGGCGAAGACGAGGAGGAGCTCGCGGGCGAACCACATCGCTGAGGGGAGAGGCGACTCCTGCAGCTGAGAGAGGTGCCAAGGCGGAAATGACGGCGGCTGCACCTCGCCCCGTCCACAAAGACCTCGGAAACACGCGTAAAACCTTGCAATTTGTGAATGTCGCCGAAGAAGAAAGAGGCGCGGGCCCTCGGATGGCCGAGAGGGGCGAAAAGGGGAAGGCCGCCCCCTGCGAGGCTCGTCGTGGATGTGGAGTCTCCTCCCCTCGGCCCTCCCCTCCAAATCTTCGTGACGTCAAGCAGAGTCGTCACCTTCATCCACGCCACGAGGGTCACGTCCAAGTCGTCGATGAAGAGAAGGAAGAAGGAAGAAAAGCGTGCTGCAAACTCTTTTTTTGCGCGAAGCTAATAGAACGGGTTGAGGGAAGTTCTCGAGGCGACGGTCAGTCGTCGTCCTTCTTCGTCTTCTGAGACTTCTCAGTTCAGTCTTCTTTTGTCTAACCGGCCTCAGCTTCTTCTTCTTCTGGTTCTCTTGGCACGAGAGAGTAGTGACTAGTGAGTGAGGACCTTCAAGTTTCAATTTGAGGGCGGCGAGTGGCCGCCGGCGGATTTACGATTCTCGTGAAGAGCGATGGAAAGTGCCCGCGGACTTTTCCACGACAGCTAGACACCCACAGGGGAAGGAAGGGGAGAAGGGCGTTCGGGAGAACTTTCTTCTCTCTCGTTCCTTCTGCCGTCTCGCAGTCGACGTCATCTCCAAACGCCTTATGCTCTTCTCTCCTGATTCCGTGTAGAAAGTGGCAACAAGAGAAGAAGAAGAGGAAAAAGAAGAAGGAAGCAGAAATGGACACCACAACAAATGTGTCGTCACGGTAAACTTTTGAGAGTCATGCTGTTTGGAAGACGTTCCTGACGTCAACTCCTTCGGGTGCGGGTTACAGAAGAGGCGAGGGGCGAGCACGGTTCTCGACACAAGAAGGGTCGTAGTGTGCTCTGTGACTCTTCTTCACCCAATTACAGACGAAGATTTCTTTCTTTCCTTCTTCTTCCTTCCCCTTTTTCGCACTCGTCGAGAGACGTCTCAGCTACGTTCGAAGCGAGAAGAAGCAGCGGAGTCTCGGTCTTCTCAGTCTCCTTCTCCCCACCTTGATCACTCAGAGCAAGGCACTTCTCTCTCCCTTCGATGGCACTCGTCACATAATCGAATCGTCTTCAACCAGCTGTTTGTTCCGCTCTCTCGTTCAAAGGCCACGTGATCAGTCGAAGAATCTGTCCGAGGCTGAGGACAAGGAGGAGGGGAAGAGGTCGAGGAGGAGGTGCGGCAGGAGTTTTGTGTTGTTGTGGCTTCCGGCGCTCGACGGAGAACCGGTCGTGGAAGGGGCGGGCCGCCCCGTGGCCCTTGGCGGGCCGTCCACAAGCAACGCGGCGTCTCCTCGTCGAGAGCCGCGTCACGATGTCAGCCACGGAGGTTCGGCCCTCCCTCGCCATCCGCCTTCTGAATCGCCTTCTCGCCGCCTGGGGACGCTTCGTGGGACGCCATCACTACGTCGTCCTCATTGTTTGTCCTTCTTCCTTCCTTGAGATGCCTGGGAGATTTCTCATAGCCTGATTGCTGCTCTGATGAGGCGCCCTTGCGAGTCTTGTTTCAAAGGCCGCCGTGGCTGATGTGCTCTGATAGAGGAAGTCTCTTCTTAGAAGAAGAAGAACAAGAAGAAGACGAAGAGATGACCACCGGTTTCCCATCCGGGGCGCGTGTTACGCAAGCGACGCGTCAGCGGGTCGTCTCTCAATGGGGGATCAGGGGCTTTTTCTTAGCCTCTGTGCGGGGAAGTGAGAGGGAGGACGTCTTTGTGGGTCGGAGCCCCTTCTGCGGTCGAGGCGGCGACGACAGCAAGACCCCCGTTGCTGCAGCAGAGAAAACGGTTCCGCAGTCGATTCGGTTTGGCCTCTTCTCCGATGGGCAAGGGGGAATGTCGCCTGCTGAGTGTGACCCTCTGAAGACTCTCAAGAATTACTTCGAAAGGAAAAGAAAGGAGAAATTGCAGGCGAGCCTCGTCTTCACAGTGCTGACTTCAGCCAAAATCCTCTTCACACCGCAACAAGATGACATCAAGACGGGTGAGTCTCGAGAAGTCTTCGAGTTCTCCTTTCCCCTTCAATCTTCGTCGTCGTAAAAATGAAAGCGTGCGAGAAGAGGGAGAGAAGCGGGTTTCCGGGTCTCATCTCTCTCTTCTCTTGGCATGATTACTCACTTCGAGCTTCTTCCAGGCTACACCCCCTTCAATGCTCGATCTCGGCACGAGATCGCCGTCTACAATTCCTTCTTTGCTGTCTCCGGAGATCCCATCACCGTCCTTCTCTACATCACAGCCAAAGATGGCGGTTCGATGGCCCGTGCTCGGCATCTCAACGAGACTGTCCAGGTGAGTCTTCATGAAGAGTCGACGTCAGGGAGGGGCGAGGGGGGAGAGAGCTCTTGGGCGAACAAGTGGGACGCCGGCAATTCCTTCACGGCAACAAGACGACGTTCTTTCTTTCGCTCTTCCACGCGACGAGGCTCTCGCTGAGAGGAACGTCTCTCCTTTCCCTTCCCCTTCTTCTTCTTCTGGCACACCGTCAATCACACGGGGCTCCGTGGGGGACCTCGTGGAGGAAAGAGGAGAGGGAGGGGAGGACCGGAAGAGGCTCTTGAAACGCCAAGGACATAGCCAACTTGTCGTCGTTTTAGGTACTCGAATATGTTGGGGCGAATCTCACCCACAAGGGGCGCGCCTTCTACGACCTCTGCTCCGACTTCTGCAATGTCAACGAGCCCGTCAGACATTTTCATGTACGGTTTCTCTTCTTTCTTTTCTTCTTCTTCTTAACTCTATAAAGGGGAAGAAGAGGGAAAAGAGGGGATGTCCTGAGGAAAGAGTTGATACGAGGGAGGGAGAGGCATGAGGGGGCGACGCCCTTCCCCCGTCGTAGGAGAAGGAGGACCGGCCCCCTGGCCAAAGAACATGAATGCCGAGGGGCGGCGAAGGAAGATTCCTAATGGACGTGCTGCAGAACGGCTTTGTGGTACGTGAACAAGAGAGACAGCAGAACGAGACGGCGAACCATCGCCTCAATCTCTCCTTCCCGATCATGAATGTCCTCGGCAAGGACCTCGACCTCTCTCCCAACTTCTTCGGAGTCCGCAAGCATCTTCCTTCTGTGAGTCTCTCTCTGAAGAGAAGAAAGAGTTGAAACAGGAGAAGGCGACGACGAACATCGAGTATCTCAAGATGATCATGCTCCAGTTCCGAGCAGATCGACCAGCAAATTGGAGTCGTGAGGACGTCGCCGCGTATGAACGCCTCTTCTCCGACTTCTATCACAAGTGAGCAACTCTTTCATCGATAATCAAGGGAGTCCTTCTCCTTCCCGTTACGAGCTTTTGTTTACCGAACTCGCGCTACTCGGGTATTTTCGTTCAACAACAAAGACCAAGTTGGGCAAATCGTAAGAGATGGCGGGAGCCATCTGGAGACGGGGCGAGGGGCGTGTAGAATCTTCTTCTTTCATCGTCGGGGACAGGGGCCACTGACATGCAGCGAGACGTCGTCGGGCAAAAGGACCGTTCCCGCGCGTTGGCCGAAATCAGCGAGCTGCCTGACGTCAGAGGCGACTTCACGACGCGCTCTTTTGCCACAACACATTCGGGCACAAGAGAAGAAGAGAAGAGAGAAGGGAAAGAGAGAAGACCTTTGCATTCCTTTGCAGGAAGTTCTCGAGTGAATGGATCTCGGTGAAGGCGCTCTCCCTCACTTTCACCTCGGACGAGATCGTGAGGACGGGCATGGCCATCTTCCCCTACATCGCCGTCGGATTCCTCATCATGTCCTTGTTCTCCGTCATCACCGTCTACTACTCGGCCTCTACAATGGGCCAGGTGAGGGAGGCGGGGGAGGAGGAACAACCGGTCCAAGACACAAACCCCCCATTTTGGTGACGCATTTGAGGTGTCCGACAAGGTCTTCTAAGATGACAAATGCCCCTTTGACCAGACAGACAAGGAATGAAAGAGAAGATTGCAGTGGACCTATTACAAGGCGATCCTCGCCGTCGTCGGATGCATCTGTCCCCTTCTGGCCACTTCTTCAGCTCTAGGACTTCTGTTCTGGTTCGGTTTCCGATTCGGCACGATCCTCGCCGTCACACCCTTCCTTGTCCTCGCCATTGGTAGTTCTCTTCTAGAGACTCGAGAAGACTCTTCTTGAAGGTGTCGACGACGCTTATCTACAGATCCACGCCTGGCAGAGACTCGGCGTCGAAGACAAGAGACTGTCGAAGCCTGAGAGAATCGCGGAACTCCTGGTTGAAGTAAGTTTCAAAAAGGAAGTGGAAGAATCTCGCTCAGGTTGGACCTAGTATAACAATCACCTCGTTGACGAACTTCTTTGCTTTCCTCATTGGAATCTACACTCCGACCCCCGAGATCTCGCTCTTCTGTGCGGCCAACTCGGTGGCCATCATCCTCGATTATGTCTATCAGGTGTGTCCTCTTGCTCTTTGAAGAAGGAAGAGACAACTCGTTCCTGGCTTCTCGAGGAGGGCTCAATAGGGTGACCTCTTTTCGTCTCGGAGCTGGTCTTGGCGTCTCACACCGAAGGACGCCAAAGGAAAGGTCGCGAAGACGGCAAAAACGTGTGGGGGGGGGGAGGGGTGCAGGTTTTGAACCGATGAGCGCCTCGACCCGGGCAAGAGGAGAGGGAAACCGTTGAACAAAAAAACAACAATGGAATGTCTCTCCAATTGTTCTATTGACAGATCACAATGTTCACTGCCGTCCTCTCCATCCTCGACGACGCCGAGTTAAGAAGAAAAGAACGTCAGGAACCCTCAGCGAATGCCTGGGAAGTCGACTCGACCACCTCCGATGTGGTCTGTGCCTCTTCCTTGAGAACAAAGAGGAGAGAGTTTAGACGACGCGTCTACTCGCGGACTACTCGGAATGGCTAAGCAGCGGCTTTACGACCATCTTTGTGTTTGTGGCCCTCGTGGCGTACTGGTTCATCACCATCAAGGTCGCCTCTCTTCTCTCTCAATCACCTTGCACCTTGCAGGGGGCCATGGGCATCCGAGTCATTCTCACTCCACAGAAGCTCGTCCTCGCCGACTCCCTCCTCATCGAGATGACCCAACTCACCGAGCTCTATGTCCTTCCCAATTACACGACTGTCACCGTGTTTGTGGACAAGCCTGGAGATATGACAAATGAGACTCAACGGAAAAGAGTGACGGGACTAGTGGAAGCCCTAGAGGATTATCCCGAGAATCTGGGCAAGCAATTCAGTCATTATTGGTTGAGGTTTGTACTTTGTCTTGTTGGTGTGAAGACGGAGTGTTGAAGAGACTACGAGAACTTCCAAGTGTTGAGTGGAGAAGAAGAAGAGGCATTGCTCGAGTTGGAAGAAGAGGAGGCCGAGCACTCGGGGGACAGAGGCGTCTCGACGACTCCCATCTCGCCCTACTCCAAGACCGCCCTTGAGGCATTCCTCAAGTGGCCCGAGTTTCAACATTGGAATGCCTTCCTCAAATTCGATAATGCCTCCAGGTGCCCGTCTCTCCTCTCTTCACTCTTATTCTTCTAGGATCACTCGCTTCTTCTTCACGGTCTCCTATCACGGAGAGTCCTTGGGCAATTTCTATGTGAGGAAGGCGATGCTGCATCGATGGAGGAACACGATCGACCAATTCGCGGACCTCGAGCCAGCCATCTTCGACGACAACGCTCCCTTCGTGGATCAAGTAGAGACGATTCTGCCTGCGACGATCTCCACCTCTCTCTGCACCCTCGTCTGCATGCTCGTCGTCTGCTTCGTCTTCATGTACAACGTCTTCACGGTGGTCATCGCCTCCCTCTCCATCGTCTCCATCTGCATCGGCGTCTTCGGAGGTCTCGCCCTCTGGGGAATCGACCTCGATCCCATCACCATGGCCACCACTATCATGTAAGATTCTCTTCAAGACTGTGAATAGTGGATGCAGGTCCATTGGCTTCTCCGTCGACTTCCCCGCCCACATCACCTTCCACTACTACAATTCGGGCATCGCCGACCCTTCGGCCACAGTTCGAAAGAGGATTGCTCGCTCTCTTGTGGCGATCGCCTTTCCTCTGCTGCAATGTGGCATCTCGACCATTCTCTTCGTGCTCACTCTCCTCGCCATCGACACTTACATGAGCGAGGTGTTCGTGAAGACGATGGTCCTCGTCGTCTCCCTCGGCCTCATCCACGGACTCGTTGTTGTGCCCACTTTCCTATGCGCCCTTTCCAATATCTACGAACGAGTGTGGGGAGATCCGAGTCGGCAGTCCTCCTTCTCGAGTCTTCTTCGACTCTTCCGACGTGGCAGCAGTGGGACGCCTTCCCGAGAGAGTTCCCTCGGCAAGATCTCGCCCATCACGGCCATCAAGGTCCTCTCCCAATGATCTCCTTCAACGTCTGCTTGTGCTTTATCGAGCGTCCTCCCTGTAGGAGAATCCTTCTCCTTCTTCCAAGTGTAAGGCGCGGTTGAGCGCCGTCTTCTCGTCTGCCTCCTCTTCTTCGTCTTCTTCCTTCTGCCTTCTCTCTCCTCGAGTTACGAGTAACTACTTTGTGCATCTTTCTTTATTCTTCTCTCGTAATAAAGTTGAATGAATGAATGGAGAAGGGTGTTGTTAGGTGTCGGACTAGGGACTGAGGGACTGCGGGCAGAGAAGCGAACGCAGAACAGAGGATTACGATGTCGGTTCCTTTCCGAGTGCTTCGCTTTATTGAACTAGAGGAGTGACGGAAGACGGTAAGAAGGAGTCGTGTCGAGGGAGCTTCGATGAGTTGTACATTCGTCGAAGAAAGTGAAAATCTCATTCTGCCCTCACGAGTACTCGACAAGTGAGTAACTAGCACCTTCAAGGCCTCTTCTGAATGACTATTATAGTCTGGGGACGGTGAAGAACTGCGAGCAGACTCTCTTGTCTCTGTCATAGACAAGTCAACCAGTGGCAGGCACTGGAAAGCACCTCGAAGATATCAGACAGACTCTTTGAAAGGCTTGTGTGATCGAGGTTGATGGGAGCTTTTATCCGAGTGGCAGCGCGGAGGAGGGCGCTCACTTGCGCACGGAGCGGAGGGTGCGACCCTCGTTGTCGGACTGGATGATGTGCTCACGAGGCTGCTCCTGCACCGTCACACGACACGGCGCCGCCCCACGGCCGAGAATGCCGCGCGAAGGCTGCTCCGTCTCTCAAAGAGGAGAAACAAACTGGCGGCTTCACACGAAGACGCGCCTTCTCGCGGGCGGCGATCGCGATGACATCCGAGTTGAGCTGCACCGAAGGCGGCGGCAGATTCGACGTCTGCAGGGCCTGCAAGGGGAGAGTCTTCATGGGAGATGAGTGAGGACCTTGGTGACCCAGGCCTTGGCCTCGTCCGTCTCGGGGCGCTCGACGATGAAGGAGACTTGGCCCTGACTCTGGAGATGCTTGATGAGGAGCGTCCTGGCGACGTCTTTGTCGGTGACGGGAGTGCCGTCCACATCGACGATGTGGTCTCCGACCTTCCTTCTCTTCTTCTCTCTCTCCTCTCACCAGAAGATGCATGGCCGAGAGCGAGCCCGGCTCCACTTTCGACACGAGGACGCGATTCTGGTAGTGTTTGATACCAAGTCCGAGCTTCTGCTGTCCCGTCCACACAAGACGAAGCAACTGCCGCCTTCTCCTCTCCCCCTCCACTCACATAGTAGGAGTAGCCCTCACGACGATTCACCAGTTTGGCGCGCATCTCGCTGAGGCCGGACATCTCCTCGGCGGCCTCGATGGCCTCTCCCTGCAGAGAAGAGTTCCTTTGCTCTTCTCTGAAGACCTTCTGCTCGTCGCGGATGATCGTAAGGGCGGCGACGGGAGGCGCGTAGCGAAGAAGACGGAAGAACTCGGTCTTGTTGTCAGCGGGACGCCCGTTGACCTTCAGCACGCGGTCGCCCACCTGCCTTCCTTCTTCTTCCTCTTCCCTCTCTCGCCTTGAGTTTGCCTTCGGCGACAGTGTCCGACTGGATGCGGATGATGACGAGTTTGTCGTTGGGCACGGCGCCGATGGGCTCGCCGTCCTCGATGGACAACTCGACGACCATCTCCTTGGGCTGAGACGAGGCGGTGGCCATCCTCGAGGCAGGCGAGGCGGACGATCGAGGCGGCGCGAGATGTCACAATGATCTCCCCCCTCTCCCCTCTTCATTCCAATTCCCCCACTTCTCCATTCAAATATGACAAATGAGGAATGTTGTGAATGCTGGAAGAAGGTCCATTCCTACGAGGACAATGCCGGCTTTCAGCTGCGTGGCCAGCGCGCTCTTCGGTCTGCTTCTTCGTGAGCCACTCTCTTCACTCATTTCTTACTTGTCAGTGTTCGCAAGCTTCACGTGCATGAGGAAGAAGAAGTCGAAAGCGAGCAGCAGTCCGAGGACCGCCCTTCCCGGCGGCTGTAGGCTTCTTTCAAAGCAGACACTTCTCTCTACAGCTTCGAGCAGCAGAAAGGACCGTCGAGGGAAGTCGAAGAAGTCGATGAGGGCTCGAGCGAAGCCGCTGCCAACGCCGGAGACGACGCCGACGACCCTCGATGAGAAGACTGCCGAGTCGGAGACGGACGACCCGAAGAAGCAGAAGAAAGACAAGAAGAAAAACAAGAGCGTCAAGAACTCGAGGAAGATGGCCAACCGCGACAGAGTTGGTTTCTCTGAAGGAGGAGAGGGGCTGCAGACTCAACAGTCGGGGATGAGCTTCATCCAGATTCCCGACAACAAGCAGCACACGGACGCCAACTCTCTCAAGCAAGGAGTCGGCGCTCTTCTCAGCAAGAGGAAGATGGTGGGGAAAGAAGAGAAGAGGGAAGAGGGAGCAGAGCCAAAAAGACGCCAAGGATCAGAAGGACGGCGACGAGGAGGAACGCCTCGAGGTGGGCGCCGAGAACTACGAGGCGCTGGGGGAGAAGACTCGCACGGTGGAAGTGAAGGAAGGAGCGGAAGGAGCGAAGAAGCCGGCTGCCGGAAAGAACCGAAAGAACCGCACCGCGCGAACGGCGCGCACCGAGAGGACGAAGCAGGACAAGACGAAGCAGCAGGAGACGCTCTCCTCGCAGATGGACGAGGCGCCTTCGGCCGTCCGCTCGCCCCTCGCCACCAAGGCCCTCACCGCCGATGAGAAGACTCACGAGGAGAAGCCCGAAGTTCGCCCGAAGAAGGCTGCGAACAGAAAGAACAAGGGCGCTACTCGGGAGGACGGGGCCTACACCTGCGAGGAGAAGGCCGTCACCCGCGAGGACAAAGCGGGAAATCGTCGAGATCGCCGTCAGAAGGGCGACCGCACGGAGGTGAGAAGAAGGGGAAGAAGAGGATTGGGGGAATTTAGGTGACGGTGATGGACGAGAAGACGAGGGAGGGCGGCGGCAAGAGGGGCGGCAAGGGCAAGAAGGTCGACGACGAGAACACGGCCACCGACTCGGTGAGGGTGGAGAAGGAAGAAGAAGGGCGCAGGAAATCTCGGAACGCAGCGTGAACACAACCTTGACGAAGACTCATGTGACGGAAGTGGACACCGAGGTGAGACGAGAAGAAGAAAAGAAGAGTTAAGATGGGAGAGCCGACGGCCAGATCCGGCTTGCCGGGCACGCCCACACTCACGGACACTCCGACGACGCCCGACCCGGGCAGGCACCATCACCACAACAACGACAAGTCCGTCGACATCGAGCTCTAGAGTCTCCTTCATCTTCTCCCTCGCCCGCCTTCTCTCCACTCGGAATAAAACGCTTACATGAGACTTGGCAAAGAGAACCCAACAAGACTTATAACGCGTGGCCTGGTAAATTATTCCCTAGGGCTGTGTGTTTGAGAAGAGTGAAGGGAAAGAAGATTTTCTTCTTCTTTTCTTGCAAAATTCATATCTGTACATATTGAAGATTGGGGATGTGTAGCGGGAGTAAGCTTGTACGATGAATGAGGCTGGAATAGTTGTGAGGAAGGAAGAGTGATGAGTCAGATGGAGCCGAAGGTGCCGGGAGCCTGGTTGGAACAAATGTTTTGAAGGGCTGCAGCAAGAGGAGAACTTGGAGGAACACGATCCTGGTCGTAGTAGATGAAGGCGATCCATCCGCCTTTGTTGACCGAGAGGAAGCGTTCTTTCTAGACAGAGAGTAAGGAAGGGAAGGGAAGAAGGACCTCGACGTTGCTGGGTGAGAACTGTACATTTTGATGAAGGAAGAGAAGATGGTGAAAGGGATGGTCCGCGTCGGGAGTGTGATACACGGCTCGAAGCTGAAGAAGCATTTGAGATAGAGATTGAAGGGTAACCTGGATGAAGAAGTCTCTTTGAGGGGCGACACCTTCTGCGAGACCTAGTCGTCGTAGAGCTTCCATAAGATTCTCAGAAAGGCTATTCCTCTAAAATGAAAGTTGTCTCTAAGAGAAGGCCTTGTACCGTGGGCTCGTTGATGCCATAGGGGAACTCGAGAGGACGAGTATGACAAGGAAGGGGGAAGCGTCTCGTCTTGATTCGCCTCAGAATATCTCGAGCCACCTTCAACGACGTGGAAGTCGTCCGTGCTACTTCTTCCAGAAGATTGTCATCTAGACGGAGGAAGTGCTCGGAACTCCATTTGGTCTAGAAAAGTTTGTCAATGGATAGAAGCGAACATCCGCAAGTTGGATGCAGCCCGGGCACAGCTCGGCTCCCTGTTCCTGAGCATGCAGAGAGACGCCGAAGCGACACGGCCTTCGACCATCGTTGACGGCCACTTTTCGACGGATTTCCATGAAGAATTGCGTATATCTGAGACGTTTCCCTTATTCTCCTCAAAGCCTCTTACAGTATCTCAGCAGCGAGGACGTCTTGATTACTGTAGAGAGAGCGGAAGTTTTTCTGTCGAGCCTCATAGACGTCTCCAATGAGTTCCATGGAATCTCTTCCGATGGCAATGCGCGATCCTCGGAGTTCTCTTCTTCCGTCTCTCCAAGGAATGAGTTGAATGTCGAGGGGCAGCTTGGAGAAGAGACTCAAGTTCGCCGCCTTCGCGTCCCTCACAATGTAGTCAAAGCGACACGCTCCGAGGGCTCCATCAAGACCATCGAGGATGACATCATAGAGGAAGTACTTGCTTGGTCTTCGTCCTTGGAATGCACCCAGCTGGGAACCCGACTAAACAACTTCTCTCCCTTCATTCTCTTGACTTACGGTTCCACCAAAAAGCCTGCGAACGCAGTTGTCACAGAGAATCTCTTGGATGAAGGTAAGATCTCGATTGATTAGAAGACATTCCGTCTAAAAGAGTTTTTTTTTTGAGAAAAGAGACACGAACTAGAAGATATTCCTTCAAAGTCATGGATCGGCCCTCGAAGTTGCACACTCGGATGTTCGTGAGAGAATCTTCGAAGAGACGGAGAGAGTTGAAGGAGTTCCAGGAGGGACGATCAAGGGGACCTGCCGTGTCCTCGTAGATGTCGTAGCCGCGATGGGAGAAGGGAGGCTGACCCACGTCGTGGAGGAGAGCCGCAAGACCAACGCAGAAGCGATCACGATAGGAGACACGCTCGCCCACATTGAGGAGGGGCTTGTTGTCCGAGGTGAGTAAGTCGAGATTGTACTGTGAAATGAAGAATGTTCTAGAGGAAGAGTGAGTGAAACAAGAAAGAGCTTGCCCGATGGCGTGGTCAAAGCGAGTGTGACGGAAGCCGGCGATGGGATTGCTCTGCGAGTTGCCTTTGTAGCCGTGATGAGCTGTTGGACATTGACGGAGTCTCTTCAGTCTGTTCAACAAGGGGCAGTCGAGAATCTGAAAGCTCTTCACTTGGAGGACCACTCACGGGTCGAAGGATATTGGGGACGAAGACGGGACACTCGTAGACGACGTCGTAGATTTCGTAGCAATCCTGAAGAAAGACTTCAGAAAGAAGAAAATTCGAACCGCGAAGAATTCTCGAAATCGTTCGTCGTCGAAGTCATCGCTGCCAGTGGAGTCCTCGTCGTCCGCTGGGGCAGGGGCCACCTCCATCGGGTCGGGCAACTCGGGGGCTGGAGGGTTTCGAGGGACAACGAAGCCGTTCGGTCGAGGTGGTTCAGCCATGGCAGCGAGCGCCCTTCCAACTGATGCTCCTTATCTTCCCTTTTTCATGGCGACCACAAGGCGAAAGAGACCCGCGATCGCCCTCAAAACACGTCACGTCGTGGCTTGGCCAAAGAGCCAAAGAGTCTGTTTAGTGTAAGAAGAGTTATCAGGAAGCCTCTTGGCGGTGTGTTCTCTGCATGGACTTTCCTTTCGATAAGATGCGCCACCTCACTCCTTCATGGCAACAAAGGCCTGATTGCTGAGTCAACTGTGTCAACAGCCATTTCGTAAGTCGACGACTACAGTACTCTTTCTTCGTGTTGCATAACACCTGCTTTTCTCTGACTCTTTATAGTGAGAAGTGATAGACACTCAGAAGATGCATCCCCTGAAGGTCTCTCGATGGTGGTAGCTGCAGATGTCCCTCAACGTCGACTTCACCCTCCCATCCAACTCGGGCTCGCAATAGACAAAGGCAATGAAGCCCCCTTTGTTGGTATTGAGAAAGCGTTGCAGCTGCAAGGACTTGTCAAGGGATTCAAAAGGATAAACCTCGCGTTGGTCGAGGTCGTTCGCCTCTCGGAGACCGTCTCGACTAGTGAACTTGAGACGATCAAAGGGATTCAGGTGATCTCGAGTGTGGTTGACAGTCCTCACTTGGATGAAGTAATCCTCGTCCAGGACCACGTTCCGAATGCCATTCCCGACGAGCGCCCTCTCCAAGGCTGCCGCCAGTTCCTCCTTCCTCACTTGAATGTTCGGATGGAATTCGAGAGGCAGCTCGTGGCATGGCTCTGGGAACTCTTCCTTTTGGATTCTTTGTAGAAGGCGTCGAGCCTTGGCTAGTGAAGGAGAAGTGCTTTGTTCCACCTGCAGACTATCGATAGAAGAGAGGGGACGAACTCGAAAGAGAATGCGGTCGTCGGTGCGTAGGAAGCAGGCGCTTCGGCCTTCATCCGTCGTTTTACTCAGGAGCACACAGCTTGTGCAGTTTCCTAAAAATGGGTTCTTTGTTGGTTTGAGAGGTCTACTCGGATTATTCTCGTCGTCTTCTCCTTCGAGGTAACAACGACAAGTGGCCATTCCATCGTTGACCCACAACTTTTTGGCCATCTCCTTGAAGAGTTGCGTGTATCTAAACATTCTTCATCATCAAAGAGACTCACAGAATCTCAGCAGCGAGAACCTCGGAGGAGCAGTAGAGAGAGCGGAAGTTCCTGAATCGCGCCTCGTACACTTCGGCGATGATTCCGATGGACTCGCGGAAGTTGACGATACGGTAGCTGTCACCATGACATCTCAGAGGCAGGATTCGAGGGACAACGGGCAGCTGACGGAAGGAAGAGAAGCCGCCAGCATGCTCATCTCTGACGACGTAGTCCAGTCGACAGGCCCCGATGACACCGTCGAAGCAGTCGTGGACAATGTCGTAGAGGAAGGCCTTCTCTGGTGGTCGTCCTTCTGCCTTGTCCAAGAACTCGCGCTCCTCATATTGACCGAGTTGGAGACATTCTCCGATGAAGGAGATGTCGTCGATGGAGAGAAAGCAGCCTTCCTGAAAAGACGTCGAGGGTCTGTCTAGCTGAGATAGAGACCATGAGATAGTTTCTGAGGGAGAATTGCTGGCCGTATTCGTTGGTGACAGTCTGATTGAGGGAATAGTCGAAGACTCGTCTGGCACTTTCCGCTGTCCACGCACTTCTATGAGTGCCAACATCATAGAAGTCGAGGCCGCGATGGGAGAAGGCTGGCTGACCTGAGACTTGAATGAGGAAGAGAAGAGAGAGAGACCGATGTCGTGAAGAAGAGCGACGAAGCCGACGCAGAGACGATCTCGACTGGTCAGTGTCACTCCTCTCGTATGCATTGAATGTTCAGCGAGACTCGTGAAGAGTTCCATCGCCACGTGGAAGGAGCCGATGGCGTGGTCGAATCGTGTGTGAGTGAAGAACTTCTTCTTCTCCCAGTAGTTCGAGGCGGCATGTCCATGATGAGCTGTCGGGCATTGACGAAGATTCCTCAGTCGACGCATCGCCAAGCATTCCAGGATCTGCTTCTTCACTCACTTTCTACATTCTCTCTCACCGGTCTGTAGACTGTTGGAAGTTGGACATCTCCGTAGAGAGGGTCCTTCACTGCGAACGTGTCCTGAGCAAGATTTTTTTTAAAGAAAAGAGAGGGACCTCGAAGAACTGATCGTGGAAGGAGTCGTCCACAGGAACAACGCGGACATCCATTGGAGGTTCATCTGGAAGGGGAATGAGGGGAGAGGAGGAATGCCTGGGGGAGGAGGATCTCGTCGTGGCGGCGGCGAGGCAGCCGGGGTGAGACGGCGGCGTTTCGGGTCCGGCACGGCCATCGAAGTGCGACCGCGATATCATATCGCGTTCCCCTTCGGGGTGTCACTTCTAGTAAGTGAAGGAAGACTCGTGCCAGCCACTGACCACAATGACTTCCGGAAGTGGTTGCTCTCATTTCCGGGGCGTCTTCAAGTTTGAACATGTGTATTTTCAGCCTCTCTCAAATGGACCGCGCCCCTGCGCTCTTGACGTCTTATCAACGGAACACTCTCGTCTAGAAGACGCGCGCCTTTGTTCTCGAGACATTTGGGAAAGGAAAAGCCTCGTCTTTGCTGCGAGAGAGAGACAAAGCGGAGGGGAGAAGGAGACTGCTGACCGAGCATCAAGGTCGCTTTCGGCTTTTCCAAAACCACGAAGAAGGCGACGAATGCCGAAAAGCGGCAGTAAACAGCGAGAGGCGCACTGATCGGGAACTGCCATACAGACCATGAAGCTTTCAAAAGACAAAGAAATCAAGGGATTCGTGAGACCCTTTCCCAATGTACGGTCAGAAAGAGAAATAATCTACTCCACAACACCGATGAACGGACATCGCGCGCGAGAGGCGCGCGCGAGATTTTCTTCAAACTCGTTGGAATTGGGTCGAGTTGTTCTTGTATCTTTCATCGCTCTATTTCTTAGTTTGTTGTTCCTTCTCCTGTCGTATTCGATATGCCCCGGATGGCTTCAACTTGAGGCACATGGCCACGACGATTTTTCGCGTGTTTAACGATGTTTCAAACCCGCGATTGACAACTTCACTCCGACCATCGGCGACAACTCTCTTGTTGCACTTTCGTTTAGATTTATGTTTTCTGTTTTCAGATGAGCGCCGCGGAGGTGGAGTCGGCGCCGTCGATAACGTCAACATCAGCGCGAACTTCCATCTCCTCAGTCTCGCACGGCTCGACCTCGACCTACTCCGTCCTGGATGGTCTCTACACGTTGCACGATGAAATCGGATCCGGCGGTTTTGGAAAGGTTCTTTTCACCTTCCCTGTTCTGAGTGTCTTATGCTTTTCAGGTCAAGTTGGCGACGCACTTACTGACGGGACAACGGGTTGCCATTAAGATCATTGACAAGAAGGCCATCGGGGTTTGCTCCTATTTTGTATCACCAAGACACTGGTTTCAGGATGACTTGCCTCGTGTCAAGGTAGAACTCGACGCTTTACGCACGCTTCGTCATCAAAATATTTGTCGGCTGTACCATTTCATTGAGACTACTGAGAAGTTTTTCATCGTCATGGAGGTTTGGACTCTTTTTGTATTTTCATGAAAAGCTTTACAGTTTTGTTCCGGCGGAGAAATGTTCGATTACATCGTTCGGAAGGAGAATCTGAAAGAGCCGGAGGCTCGTCACTTCTTTCGTCAAATCGTCCAGGCGATGGCTTACGTCCATTCCATGGGCTTCGCACATCGTGATCTCAAACCGGTACATGGCTTAGATGTTTAAAATCGACGATTGTCGATCTTCAGGAGAATTTGTTGCTTACGGACGATTTACAATTGAAGCTGATTGATTTCGGTCTGTGTGCCAAGCCGGACAAACTCTCACAGCCATTGGAGACGTGTTGTGGCTCTCCCGCGTATGCAGCACCGGAACTTATTCAGGTTCGCTTAAAACAACGAGAATAGCTTCGCATCCGAATTCTGAGTTGAAGAGTGGATGTTTAGGGAGCAGCGTACAAAGGAAATGAAGCAGACATCTGGTCGATGGGAGTGCTGCTGTATGCCCTTCTCGTTGGAGCTCTTCCCTTCGAGGATGATAACTTGCAAACTCTTTACAAGAAAATTTCGGTTGGTCGTTTCACTCCAAACAGTCTCTCTTTAGCGAGGAATATATTTTGAGCCACCAGCCTTGTCTGCCAACTGTAAAGATATCCTACGGCGAATGCTTCAAGTGAGAGCTTTAAAAGTTCTTTAACACTTTAAGGTGAACCCAAGACATCGAATTTCAATGAACGATTTACTCGCTCATCCTTGGTTGAATGAGAATTACAAGGGACCGCCCAGGTGGAACACTGTCTATTTCGTAAGCAAAGTCTTCGATGGTGAACTTTTTTTTCAGAAAGATACGGTTGACGTGGAAGTGTGTCGAGAGTTGGCTGCCCATCACGGAACGACCTTCGATGACATGCACAAGCTTATTTTGGTGCGTTTGACTTACGCCTCTGATAGTGAAACCAACGATCTAACAAGATTTGTGATATCATTGTGTGCCTGCCTACGAAGAGAGACCAAGACAAATATTAGTGACGGTCCGTTATTGATAAGAAATTGTGAACGAGGAGCGAGTGGGAGATAGTGTCGTTCGCGAAGAATGGAATTCATGAGGAAGCGGCAAGGGAAGGCATTTCAGGAATGGCGGTTCGACTATCTGACTGCTACTTATCTCATTCTCCTTTCGATGAAGATGAAACGTCAACACTTTGCATTACCAATCGCCCGTAGTGCCGTCTCGGTAAGCAGTGAAGATCTTCTTTTAAAGTTTATTCAGTCGGAGACTCAAGCAGCTGTGGTTTGCTCACCCACCATTCACGCATCTCTCGACTGTGACTTGGACAGATCTGGCATCGAGGACGAAGAAGATGACGACGAGCAATCTCGGCCTGTATTTGCACGTCCGCATTCACCTTTGCGCGATAAGGTATCGAGGATTTGTGTCTCGAAGTTGTTCAGAACTACTCATATGCTCGTGCTATGCTGTCGATGCCGTCGCCTGTGTGCACTGGGAGAACTCCGCAACAACGCATTCCAACACGTCCGAGAGACGACTTTGTGGCCGCATTGGCAACACCGACCCGCTCACGTCCTCGGGCGGGAGCCCAGCAGAGTCTCGGCTTCGATCCCGTTTTCTACAGCGACGGAAAAGAGAACCATCGTGCTGCGTCAGTGAGAGTGCGTGGACCTGTGAAGGTGGCGGCGAGTACGGCTGAGGACACTCGACCGAAGACCGTCTACCACACGCCACAGCGAGATCGTCCAGCATTGGTCTCACTCTTTAGTCCCGGATCAAGGCCCAGGTTTGCTGGCTGTTTCGAGTTCAATTATCGTTGTTAAAGGGCCCGATCATCTGAACGTTCTCACACTCTGAGCGGAGGATCTCCCTCTCCCTCTCCATGTGCAGAGAGAACTCCTCGGTCGACAACGAAGACACCTCGACTACGTCAGCGAGTGTTCGCCTCGCTCGAGAGAAAGGCGGATCGCGTAATCAATCTGCTCACGCCTCGCCGAGTTCGCAATGATCCGCCTCAAGTGCTCAAAACGGCTAAGGTTTGGGACTTCTTTGACAATTACATTACATTCTAGGGTCTCGTCAACGTCTCGATTACATCATCGAAGGATCCGGAGATTGTGCGCGACGAGTTGATCAAGGTTTTCGAGCAGCAACACATCAAATACGATGTCAATGGGTTTGTCGAAGTAGTCGTTTCTGTCATGTCTGTAGGTGGAAGATTTCCGGACGACAGAAAGACCAGAGCGGTCATTGGATGACGGTCGAACTCGAGATTGTCGTCGTGGAAACGCTGCAAGGCTATGTCGGCGTGAAACGAAAGCGTCTTAACGGAGATGCATTCCTCTACAAGAAAGTGTGTGAACAGGTGCTGAATATGGCTGGCCTTTAATGAGGATTCGTCACAATTCCGGTTGAATTTCTCTTCATTTTTCTCGGTCGACCATTCTTTTGTTGTTTTGAAAATCGTGTGATATGATCCGCATTATTATGTCGCCACTAGGCAAGGTGTATTCATTGTTGTACAACAGTTCGTCGACTGTCGGTTTATGGCGACTTGTGGCGTGCTATTCGTTTATTCCATAGTACTTACAAGGATAAACACTTCGCATTATACGTAGTTCAGGAACCCGAAATTGTTCGCCTCTGTCACTATTTGCAAAGAGTTGCAATATTTGCGGACGTAGCGTCAGTGATCAGCCTTTCACAAAGGGTCCGCTTGCACATTTGCGCGCCATTGAGAAGAACCTGTTTAGGTTGTTGCAAGAGATGGTGCTGACTCCCTTGTTCAAGATTAGTCAGGACGATGAGAAGCTCATCTTCAATATCCGTACTCCACACGCAAAGATTTCGGAGATTGAGGTCTCGAACTTCTTTTTTTGTGAACTATCTTCTCTATGTCAGGTGGATTTCTTCGAGAAGACATTTGCGTTCGCAGCGCCTCCATATTTTCTAAGACTATTTCTCCCAGCTGAATTGGAGCCGTTTGATGACGAGACCAAGATGCGCTATGATGTGGACACAGGTCTGTGAGCTTTTCAATGCTGAAGAAGTTTGTAGAAAGTGTTATAATCGAAGCTCGAAAGCTGAATCGAGGCGAATACTTCCGAAATCTTGACATGATAACGGAATTGCTGAAGCCGCAGAAACCGGCTCCTAGTGGGAGAGCTCCCGTTGAGGAAGTCAACGATGAGGAGAATGCCGAAGAAGATGATTTGAGTAAGTGTTGACAATCAATTTCAAAAGTTTTAGTTGAATACATGAAGCAAGAGCCGCATATTGAGGAAACAGTAACCGATCAGAAGTTGGCGGACTTTGGATACGGATTTGCATGGAGACATGCGGGAGCATTGGAGCGTCTTCGAGGCGAGGTATTTTACTCTAAAGAGTGCCAGGTGTTTATGTTTTAACAGATTGGCAATATCGTTGAGAGTGAAGCTGAGGAAGGAGAGATCGATGCGCGTGCTGTGGAGTGCAAGAAAGTCGACATGAGCACGTTTCAGCCAGGCCGATATCTGTTCGTTTTCTTTCTATTGGTCAAACTTTTTGACTCTAGGGCGGATGAGTTAGAGCCGGATGACGATCTAGAAGCTGCACTTAGTTGGGAATGGAGTTTTGAAGCATTGACTCTTAATGATGAAGACCGACTTCGACTCAAGGATTTTCCAAAACGTCGAGTTCTTTATGCCAATGAGAAGCTCAACAAGCAAATTGCTTACTCCATGCTCGATATTCTCTACGCGTAAGTTTTCACTTTTGCCGCATGATTAGTTGCAGGTTCATGTATGATTGGCGAACGACAGCAGGGGAGCACACCGTTGAAAGTGGCTGGACAATCTCGAAGTTGTCACCTACGTTATCTCGCCTCGTGAGATGGGACAGCGCGAGGGAAGCTCTACTCGGTGCTTTTCGTCGGTCGCTGGTATATCCGCTCTACAGAAATTGGAAGCTATCATGCAGAGTTCTAGAAGATGTCCGACAGTTGCTAACCAAACGTGAGTACCAGTTTTCTTCTTTTATCCTTTTCAGCCCGCTCTTATTTGCTTCATTGTTTCACGGAGATTCATAAAATCATGGCTACGTCGGGTGAATTCAGGTTCATCTTTGTGCGTAATGCGTAACTTCGCAGATATATTCTGAATGATCTTTTCGTCACCGAGTACTGCATCTGGTTGGGAGCTATAAAAGATGAGCTCATTCAAGAGATCTCAACCGAAATTGTAAACGTATGATATTGTTATTGATTTCGAAAGACTGTATTAGGTGGTGTTCACGAAGTCGGATCTGAATCTCGGCTTGGAAGAGCACGAAGTTGCTGCTAGGATACAATTACTTCGGGTACTAATATCGTTCCTTGCTTGTTGACAGTTTTGTCAGATGGAGGATGAAGACACTCGAAGTGGAGCGAAGGCGGATCTCGACTCGGACGATGAACCAAATCCGGCGATCGAATAGACGATCTCTTTCTTGACCAGAGCAGCATGCGGGCTGCATTCTTCTCGGTGTGTCATCGCTCAATTGCCA
>JAQIXL010000438.1:0-32057 GCA_034700245.1 Poikilolaimus oxycercus | reverse complement strand
CGGGGGGCGCTTCGCGCCGCGCGGCATTGGAATTGTCTGTGAGAAGAGGATCTGTTGGCTCCGCAACCACTGCGTCTTCGGCTGAATTGTCTATCGGTAGATTGTTTGTGGTTCGTCGTTCCTGGAAGAAGTGAAGGTTTTGTTGTTTTGCAAACCCTTCGAAGATACGCGCAAATGAGTCCAAAATCGGGTCGCAGCCTTGGGTTGACATTCCAGCAATGTTCAACCATGTCTCGATAACTAAAAGCTTGATTGAGATGAATCTCTCTGCCCTACAGATAATCCGGGCAAAGCTCCGGCTTTGGCAGTCGTTGACCAGAGGAAAGAAAGTTTCGAAGCGCCGGCTCGTTGGTGCCGCCAGACTGTGTGGTCATTGTCCCATAAGGTGTCTCGCCGAGGCTAAAGATTTCCCAAACAAGTACGCCAAAGGACCAAATGTCTCCCTCGATTGTGAACTAAACTTTTTTAAGTAAGCAATTCAACTCACGGGTGCACCGTCAAGAACCTCAATTGGTGCACACAAAGAATCGCAATCCTTTGAGTTTTCACCACGCCTGTAGCCCGCGGTGTAGTTAACAAAACGCTTTGCTAGACCAAAATCCGCCACGCACAGCCGGTTGGAGGCATCGAGCCTAGAAGAATCTTTTGCTTGGCCAACTCACAAGCAGTTTCGGGCCGCTAAGTCACGGTGGATAATATGGGCACGGTGTAGATAGAACATTCCTTCGGCGGCCTCCTTAGCGAATCGAAGTAGCTTTGCCACCAAAGTCGGCTGCATCAAAAGCTCTTCAGGACAGCAAGCACACTTACCTGTTCGATAACACGTGTATTTCTAGGATCTCTCAAATAGCCCAGAAGTGAACCATGCGCCATGTACTCGGTTATAAGGATGGGCATTCCATCTTCGAGAGTAAACCCCAGCAATCGAACAATGTTTGGGTGTCTAAAAGCTTATGACAACGAAATTTGTCGATAACCTCAAATTATGTATGAGCTGCACCTCGGATAGAACTTCATCGTAAGCGTCTCGGTAGTTTCCTATCTGCTCAGCGCGAATCTCCTTGCACGCAGTTAGGATTGCCTCGTTGTTTTCACCTCGCAACGGACGCAAGAAAACCGTCCCGTAATAGCCTAAAAGTAATCGTATTGAGAGAAAAAGCCCTAAAACCTATCCCCAAAAGCGCTTGTCGAGCGCCGAGCAGTTCGGGGTCCAGCATGTTCCCGCAAGTTAATGCGAATCTCTGCAATGATCAGAATGCGTTATTTCAAGTTGTGAAACGTACTTTGATCAGGTGGCCGACCTGAATCTTGTAATCCGCTCTGTCGCGTACGCGTCGATACCACCACTTAAATTGCCAGATGATACATTTTCGTGTTATGGAATGCAAAGCAACTCACCAGCAAAATGACCATTAGAACGGCGATGAGGAAGGAAGTTAAAGCAATAAAGCCGAGAATCATCGCCAGGGTGAAGAAATACACCTCCTCCTTCTCTTTTTGACGAAGGGCAGCCTCGACTTTGAGTTTTGCGTCGGTCTCGTTTTGAAGTTGCTCTTGTGCTTTCAACTTTGCCTCCGTCTCGAGAAGAAGCTGCTCTTGGGCATGCAGTTTTGCGGCGGTTTGTTGCGCAAGTTGTTCTTGAGCCCGAAATTTGGCATCTGTTTCTTGTCGAAGTCTCTCTTCAGCTTTGAGCTTGGCATCCGTTTCCTTCTGAAGTTCGGTAAGCAAGCGCACATTGTGCTCGGCAGCTATACGTCCATTCTTGTGGTACTAAAAGAGGCTGACCCTTCTCAAAAGACTTACCTCAAACCGAGTCCACGGCTTCATTACTAGCTTCTTGACGTCATTGAAGAGGTCAACAACATCGTTTCCTTGAGCGGCCGCAGCAATAAGTACAAGCAGTAAGGGAAACTTCATAACAACAACGTTTAGTCGCAGTTAGGTCAAAACCTCTTCATTTCCAGAGATCTTAAGGCGGCACTCCTTTGAGTTGACTAATTCGTTACTAAGGTTGGGACAGAGAAACGAAAGACGGCGTCCCTTTTTGGCTCCTCGTCGACACCGGCGAGTGAAGGTAAAACGAACCGAAGTGTGCAGTCTCCAATTCAAACAGGTTTTCATTGCCAATAGTCGTGGTGAAATTATCACTTTTCGTGGTGTCCACAGAGATTTCCGGTAGCGTTTAGGTGGCGGTTTCTTTTCTCTAGTTCTTTCCCATTTACTAACTTCTTGCAAAATCAAGAGCCCGTGATGTGCATGTGACCACACTGATACCCATCACCGCCTCTCACCGAAGGCGGCTGGGCAATTCTTTATCACTCAAAGTTGGTCCTGTTCAACTTTTACTGGCACACCTTTATTTACAAGGTCCGAAGAAAAGACCTTTAGAGCTCATGGTTTGCATTACGCACGTTGCAGATTCTGCAGAATTTCGAGATTATGTATTGTACATACAGAGCAACAATTGTGCCCAATAATTACACTCGAACAACGCGGACGTCCTTGTTTTCAGCTCCGCCGGCCAACTTGTGAGTGTCGATGGAACATTTTCTTTGATCCGGTTGGACCTTTGAGACTGGCTTGCTGTGCTTTGCACAGGTATGTTTTCGATGAGGATTGTGCTGAAAGTAAAACGTTGGATTAAACAAGGGAAGAAATGGCCTACCGCCATCATGATGCCGAGCTGCGGTCGAGGATGACACGCAGGGCAAGACGGAGCTTGACCCATAAGTGAGGGTGAAGAAGATTCTAGACAGTCGAGTGAGTTGACTCGAGAGAACTGCAAGACTCATGATTTGTGAAGATAGCAACCGTGCTTTATAGGTGGGTCAGCGGCGGAAATACGTCACAAAGAGGGTTTCACAAACACATAAAACAGGTGAGAGGGCACGGAGCCATGGCGGCCGGCGTGGTGCTGAGGGGATTCATTACCCGTACTTCATGTCTTATCAATGCAGACCTTGAAAGGTGGACCCGACAATGAAATCGATCAGCACCACCCAGTCTCCCCACATTGGCCTGCAATTCCCCCTCGAGTACCGCCTTTTATTTCATTTTTGACTGCGTCACACCAATGACCACTACCGAAGCTGGTCTCAGATCGGCCTTGAGCATCATCACCGAGACAAGGGAAGACCTGCTGGTTGTTTCTCACGCGAAAAACGTGGAAGGAGTGGAAGGACGGGCAATTCATGACCCATGGACCCGGGCGAAGCCTCCGACAGCTGGGTTACTTCCCCTTGGTGAAGCGCCGACGGCTCCTTGCTTTGCGTCAAAAAACACACGGGAATGCCGTGAATCTGAGCAGCTGGAGCGATTCCAGTAGGTGCAACGTACACTAGCTCTTCCTTCATGTCAACGAAACACAGGAGATGGTTCACAAATCATGATGGAGTTTGTCCGCCCTTCTCGAGGAGCTTTGTAACGGTCGAATTGATTTTGTCTGCATTTATTCAGCTCAACATACACTGTACAAGGTGAGAAACACTGTGCTCCTCAAAGGCTTAGCAGTGGTGGTGGTGGTGATGAAAGTCGTGATGATGTCCTTCATAGTATTGAGGATAGACGACAGGAGGAATGTATTGCTGTTGGTACGGTTGGTAGTAAGGCTGCTGTACGTAAGGTTGTCCATAGGCGGGCTGGACATAGCCAGGCTGATTGTGGTAGGGGTCATAGTATCCTTGAGGATACGAGTAAACCGGGGCAACATAGCCGAGATAGCCAGAAAGATGCGAATGATGATGATGATGATCCATTTTCAGCAGAGAAATCTTCACGAGACGTCGAAATCAATCGAGAAATGGGCCTTTATAGAAACAGGGGCGGTTTCGAACTATTATGAAACGGCCCACGTGAAGGTGACGCATACTTGAGTCAATATTTGTAAGCCTCAGCTGGGCGAAAAACAAGCCGTCTGGTGCTTTCCTTGAGGAAACAACTTTCTCAACTCGTGAAGTTTCTTTTAGCTTTCGTGCAGTCCTAGTATCGACATGTATGGATCTCCATTTTGTTGTGAATGAAAATTCTGAAAACGACCACGTGAGACTCGCAGTGTGGCAACCGCGTTTTTCTGATAGCAAGCCAGGCAGAAAGTTTTGATGGCTTCAAAGATTGCCCACAAAGTCTGGCGAAAGATTGAAGGGTGGCACATTTTGTATAGAAAAACCCTCACTGTCAAAACAGAGCTCAACTTCAGGTTGAAAAGATGTTCTTGATGTTCACGAACGGCTTTTTGCACCCGAATTTGCGGCCGTAAAGGCATCATTGCGGGAACGGGCCATGCCGTTAACTTTTCACTGGCAAGATTCTTCGTTTCATTGACAGTGAATGGGTCATAAATTCCTTTTCTCGCCTTGCATCACTTGGCTCTTTCCTCGCACTCAGAAACAAGAACATCGAGGTGCCCGCATAACACTGAAAACGTTAAACGTTTATTTACAAGGTATTCACATATTATTTACAGCCACATTTTAAGATCAAATTCCGCTAGCTACCACCCGTGATGATGACCGTGGTAGTGTCCAAAGTGATGTCCATGATCATAAGGAAAACCGCCGCCGCAGTGGCCATGATGACCGAAACCGTAATGACCCTGGTGGTGGCCATAGGAAGGCCAACCATAGTGTTGCCGACGCTGAAGTGGATATTTTTTGTCGAAGACAAGAGACTTACCCATGGCGAGAAGCAGTTGCCCATAGCACGAGGAGCGCAAGTAAAGAGAAAGCTTGTTATTCAGAGGCCTTAGAGACGCTGTTGACAGTCTGCCGAATCGCCTCCCTTATATACATACGTGCGGCCGGCGTTGTTGTTTCGAGTTGTTTCTATTTGTTTCCAGAGTCGGGCCTTGCCGACGTGCAGGCTGGTGATTCGGCCAGAGAGCGAGTACTTCTTGGTTACGTACGTCGCCATGGAGCTCCGAGCACGAGCGGTCACGTCAGTCGGCAAACAAACCAGGCTTATCGAGGAGAGAGCGCCCGCTCACCCGGGGTCGCCGTGGAAACACCCTGATGTGAGGGGTTTAACTCCTGAGCCTGCAGAGATCGCGTCGTTATGCATTGTTTCAGAGTTACATGAGAGCGGGGCCGTTAGATGAGTCACATCACAGATAGGCTGTCAATATGTACTTCAGTGGAACTAAAACGTCTCGGGAGCGTCTCAAAGCTTGTCAAAGGGAGGCGTCTACTCGCCTCGCGTTGCTAGAAAAAAAATTAAAACATCCTAATTGGGTTCAATACGAGACGAGCTAGAGGACAAAAGTGGATGTCGCGCGAAAGTTTGAATTCGAACGAAAACATTTTTATTCGCACATACTTTTTATTTAACGAGAGTGTCTCGTGTTTCTTTAAAACTTCTTAGACTTTCAGGAATTATTTTCATCAGAACCAAATATCAGTTGGTGCATGGCCACATATTTTCAAAGCTTTCTGAAGAGGTGCCTTCGTTAGGTCAATGAGTAGCGCGGAAGACGACAGTGACGCTAAAATATTCGATTCCATTCCCTTTCCGTTTTATAACAAACCTAGAAGAGCGCGATTCACTGAAGCCATAGGTGTTCAATAGCCTTCCCAGCAGCACAAAGTGTCCTGGCATAGTGTGTCATTAAAAGACTGAAACTCGTTTGAACTTAGATTGAAGTTGCAGGATCATTAAGCGTTTTTTCTCACAACAACGTGTCCGCATGCGTGTGCACAATGCACAAAGTGTTGCTCATTTCAAGACATTGTAAATACAAACCTGCTTAAAATCAACCAGCTGAGCCAGGGATAAACGCGTTGGTGGACGCGATGCTATTTTCTCCGGACTCAACCTCGGTGCAGATGTAGGCAAGCCGTGTAGTTCTTCGAGTTCTAACTGCAACGGTTTCTAAGCGGAGGTGCTACAAAACAAACGTCTTATACATTTGTATGAAGTGGCATAGTTCAGCTGTCACACCGTCACCTGAATTATCATCAAGAGCTGTTCTAACGAGCCCATGCTGTGTATATGAGGGCATGATTCTCGGAGTTCGTCTATATAACCTACAAAAAATGAGTGAAGACGCACGAAGAACATGAGCTAGAGCGAAGCACGGCTGAAACTGATCAATAATCTTCTTTGTGCTTTTGATTGGACGTGGTAGTGCTCTTATCGCCGGACGCACAACTTTGAAGGGCTTCATGCGAAAGCTTCGAAAGACAGTTGAAATCAAAATTCTGGTTTATTGAGAAGGAGCATAGTGAGAATGGTTTCTTTCTTCCTTTAGCTTTCACATCCCTTTCAGCGAGAACAATGAGATGCACTTTTTTGTTTACCCGCACTTTTATTTCCAGTGGTGTACATGCTATTTATACGAAAGAGCAAATTGCACTTGCTACCACCCGTGGTGATGGTGGTGATGGTGCCCATGATGGTGTCCATGGTGAGGCTGCAGGAAATGCGGTCCGCCATGATGGCCATGGTGATGGAAGCCGTGGTGGCCGTGATGGTGGTGGTGACCAAAGAGAGGCGAACCGTGGTGGGGATGATGATGCTGAAAGGGAAGAGTCCTAGAAGCTTGAAGACGTACCGGTGGCGAAACACAGTTGCCCATTACACGACGAAAGAAAGTAAACACAAGCTGTTGTTGCTTTCGAAAGTAACAGTTGACAGCATGTCGAGCTTCACCTCTTTTATACTCGCGGGCGTGGCGAAACTCCTACGAATAGGGAAGCCCGACTGACGTGCGGGTCGGTGATTCGGCCACAGAACGACCAGCTCTTGATGACGTAGTCCGGGATGGGGCTCCCGAGTCAGCCACGGAGAGTCGCATCACTGTGCAAACGAAGCTTATCAAGGGGTAAGCGCCGGGAAGGTCTTGGGGTCCCCGTCGAAACACCCTAATCGGAAGGATGGCCGAAGGATCTGTTGTGCGTAAAATTTGCGAATATCTTCAAGCGAAAGTGTCTTTATTTGCGCGAAGCCTCTGTTTTGTCTCATTGTTAGGGCTCGCTGGTGTTTCTATGTTTTATTTGGCAAAAAAACTTTTTCAGGTTCCGTGTACCACAGTTCATTTGGGTTGTTCAAAGCGACTCATGGGGTTGGCTTCGTATGGCGCAGTTTGCAACAGTGTCGAAGAATAGTTCCCATCACTATCGTCATCCTTGTTCACGCGAATGGGATCACTCCGGCTAACGGCCATTATATTTGCATCTCTAGGCAATGATTTTGTGTGACTTGAACGAACCTGGTGTGATGTTGAGCGGATAGTAGAAAATTTCAAATCAACACTTTCAGTAAGAAGAGAGACATGGGTTGAAGATTCTTCGATGAAAAGCAAGACGTCATATGCGACCTTCAGTATTCGTCTATGGATTCTGCAAAAAGTGAATGTGGGTTGTCGCAAAAATAGTGCCCCAACGCGACAAGTGGGAACAAACGCGTAAGACTGATCAATAACGTTTCTTCTTCTTTTCCGCCGCACCATCAAGACTCTTATCACCAAAGGCCAACCCTTGAAAGACTCCAAGCAATAGTCTGCAAAGATCTCGGCGCCGTGTTTTATTCTGCGAAATCCGAATGGAACTAGGAACAAGAAAAAAAATTATTCGGTCTTGATGTGAGTGTTCCGTGAACAAAACCACCAAACCAAGACAATAAGGGATAAAACTATGCTCACAGCAATCATGAGAGCAACAGCAACTACATCGACTAGATGTCGCTGCAGAACGTTCATCTTGACGGAAACGGGCGTTAGTTGATGCAGCGGGCCATGTTCAGCGACGAAAGCGACGTGACGGACAAGCAGCTCGCGAGATGAGAAGGGACGCGCTTTCAACTGTGCGGCTAGACGTCGGGCGTTTTGGGCATAGCTGAAGTCGTCTGGAAATTAAGCAAAGCTTCCACCTCGGATCTTCAAGGATCTTGTT
Source organism: Poikilolaimus oxycercus (assembly GCA_034700245.1). Taxonomy (NCBI): domain Eukaryota; kingdom Metazoa; phylum Nematoda; class Chromadorea; order Rhabditida; family Rhabditidae; genus Poikilolaimus; species Poikilolaimus oxycercus. Next base: position 24,174 of record JAQIXL010000438.1, on the reverse strand, counting down.
CATAGCTCCCGTCAGGGAGTCAGCATCGTCGAGACGCCACTTACTCAAAGCAATCGCGCCTCCATGAGTTGCGGTCATCGCTGCGTTTCTCATCTGGTCGGAAAAGAGTCCGACGAGCATTAGTGGCACTCCAGAGTTCACTCCCTCGTTCGTGCTGCCCATTCCTCCGTGTGTCAGGAATGCATTCAAATGCCCGCTTTCTGTGATCATGAAAGGAAGTCCAATAAGCAACTCACGAAGCAGGTCGTGTTGTGGTGTCCAAGCTACCTTGACGAGGTTCGTCACGTCTCGCCCGACTTCATCGTCCGGCTCTTCATATTTCCAAACAAAAGTGACATCCGGGAAGCGGCGAGCCACTTCCACAATGGCTTCCTTAGTCTTTGGAGGCATGTTCACGCTTTTGGCAACAGAGCCGAAAGAGACGAGAACATTTTGTTCACGCCTGCGGAGAATTTCATTCCACTCCTTCAAGCATCCTTGAGTACTGCAAGGCACACGCACATCATTGAGTTGCTTTGGAACTAAAGAAACAGCCTCCACGTGCAGTCCGCCTATGTCGACAACCTTATGGAGCGTCGGTCGAGGGAAATCTAGCAATGGATTCGAGTTTGTGAGAATCAGTGAGGCTTGGGCTGCCAACTCCTATATAGTGAAGTCTTTTACAGACTGTAAAGTGAACCTTGAAAGTAGGAAAATTTGGATACAGTTCAATGAAGACTGTCTCGACTTCGCTGGGATTCAGTCGATAAGTGAACTGTGAGGCGAGAGAGAGGTAAGCGTTCTTCAACCTCGCCCAGATCGATGAAGCCAGTTCCTCAGCCGGAATTTCAGAATCAAGAGCTGCAAATTCGGGCCACGTTAAGACACGAATACCCGGCACATAAGCGGGCGCTTTGAGAATCCCAAAATCTTCAAGTTGAAACTCGAACAGATGTGTTGACGTCGCGAGAATTGTCTTTTTGAGGCCTAGGAGATGGAACAGTCCTGAAAAGTTTCCCATGAAGTTTAATTCACCTATTCCACATGCATCCATATATTCGGAAATAGCAAGGTCGAAGTTTTGAGCACGAAGAACTTCGATGACCTTCGTTTGCTTGAGAAGGTAACGGCAAGAATCAGCCAGAGCTTTCGATTGCTTTGAAAATATCTAGACAGTTTTGTTCTCAAAATTCGAGATGGACTAACTCGATTGATGTAGAGAACATCGTAGCTGTTGAAGGTCCAACAATCCCAGCCTTCCAGCGACGCCATGAAGGCTGTGACAATCTCCTTCGGTATTGGAACAAACGTTGTCGTCGTAAATTTCGACGCGTCAACGCGAATATTTGCATCCAAGACAGGAGACAGCACGGTCTAAGATTGGGGATTTCAAACATTTCAAGCAACAAACCACTTGGTGGCCTTCCTCGGTGAGAATTCTTCCAATCGATGCCATGAAGTTTACATGACTTTGAGCAAAATGAGGATTGTAGACTAGAATCTTCGCCGGTAAGGCGAGTTGGGCGCCAACAATCAGTACCAGAAAAGTGACTAGGGAAGGCATGGAGCTCAACTTCAGCACTTTGCCGACTGCTTTTAAAGACAACAGAGACAGCGTTACTTGCAGACGGCAGACAACTAGAGTGATCGGGGTCACAGAAAAGTGAAAATGTGGAGACGGGAGTTTGTAGTGGTTCCGGTGTAACAAGATGTGACTGAATTACCCACTTGGTTTACGCATAAGGTGAATGAAGAAAGACTAAAGCCGAGTGATAAGGCCTTGCGCGTTGTTTGAATGGGGTTAGCCTGAACCCCAACCTCTGAGTGCGTTCGTTTGTTTGAGATCAATAGTTGTTTTCTTCTTTTCTCTCTCTCAAAAACGATTGCACAACCCGCGCAGACATTGCACAATATGGTCGCAGTTGATTGTCTATATAACTATGATCGTCTTCTGGCAAGTGGATTTGTATGTGGAAGAGGCGGTCGAAAGCAAAAAATTCACCTTTATAGCTGTTGACATTGCTTGAGAGGGGGCGTTTGAATGCTTTCTCTTCCGCCATGCAACACGCGTGGGGCACAAGATGACTATATGAAAAAGACTAGGAAGACCGGCGCAACTTGCGGTTTCTGAGCTCACAATCAGGCTGATCGATGTAAGTGGGTGCTAACGATTCCATCTAGTCTTAATCTTCAGACATGCTGGCCGTGAGATAACTCGTAAGATGTCTGTATTCTCTCAAGCAAGGCATCGAATGTGTGTCACATTGAGGGTAGTAATGACAGAGAAATAACAGTGTTTATTCAGCACAAAACTCGAAAGCATTAAAATTGTCCACGGATCATCTCACAGATGCCGAGGTACTGGCGGGGTCCGTTACATGGTTGTGCTAGCCAGGCTCCATTTGTTCGATCGAACACCGTGCAAAGCCCATTGGAGATATCCGGTGAATGACCGTCAGTGAAGTTGTGGTATGTGAAGAGCCTTCCCGACATCCAAAACCATGATGTGTCTTGGTTCTTGCCACCAAGCCATAAGTTCACTGGGTAGCCAACTAGTCCTGAACAACATCCATTATTCTAAACTTTGATTCTCACGTTCCCAGAACTCGTAATTGACATATCCCAACTGAATGGAGATCGGATATACTCTACCCTCAGGAAGTTGCATGCTCTTGCACAAAGTGTTGAACTCAGGCCATGTCCTCTGAATGCGCCATTTGTGCAAACCTTTGGCTCACGAGTTTGTCATCAGCGATGAAGTAACAGGCTCCAAAAACTGAAGTTGAAGCAATCCATCCGTCCGGGCAATCAGGAATAAGATCTAACGCACACAGGAATGAACGCTGATTGCTGCAGTCGTCCGCTGGCCAGACAGGTGTGGCGGTCTCGTTTCCAGCCAGGAAAAAGCACGATTGATCTCGAGATCCCCCTATGTAAAATGTTATTAGCAAAATAAAGGGCTTCGAACGTCTGGACATGTCGTAGTCACGAGCGGTGTTATCGCTCCAACGCGGCGGCTGACTCCAGTCCGAAAGAAGGCTTAAGCCAAACCAAACTTCATCGCTGTTGTACGAGATCCAGGATCGAGCCCCGCGATCATAACCTCGGCCGTGAACCGAATAGAGATGCCCTCCATCGGCGACACAAGTTGCTTCAGCTGTTTGCCAGTCGGCGGGTTCTTCATACAACTGCAATTTAGTGAGTTTTGAGTGAAAATCTCTTAGGCTTACACAGGCGCAAGCGTCGAGGTTGACGTAAACGTAACGTGGATCTCGTAAGCAAACACCACCTAATGAGAAATTCTTTGAGTGAATGAGAATGATCTCTTACCTCCAGTTTGACGTCGCGCAGTTGAAATCAGAACGTTTATAGCGAGCAGAATGATGATTGTCAGATGAACCCACTGGCCTGGCAAGCACTCATACGACGCCATTGTCACGAGATGTCGTGCCAAACAGAACACCCTCCCCTTTTTAACCGACGCAAAAGATGCTTTTCCGAAACAAGTGGACGAAAGAATTTACGATCCATTTTGCACTCGCGCGTAGCAGCTTGTTTGGCACTGCCCAATCATAAGAGGCTAGAACAAAAAAGGACTCGCTTGAGATTCCAAAGTAACAGGTTCGTTTTAAAGTCTTAAAAAGCGAAGTGTGTAATCCCGATTACACTCCTGTCACTGGGCGCGCATCATCTTTGGCTAGAGAACGACGAAAGGCTAGTGCATGAAATTGCTAAAACGGTATCCGTAATTGGCATGCGATGCGATTTCGCAAAGAAAATGTTTATTCCAGCTCAAGCACAGTTCTTCCAATAGTTCGGAGCGATCAACTGCATTGAGCTTCAATGGCATAGTCAAACGTGCTCTATGTTCGGAGGCCGAATCAACATCGTCACTTTGTGGCATGCAGATCCGATTACAGCGGTCATCGGCCATAGGTTTTATGTTTTGCTTATCTAAACTCTGTTTTGTGTACCTTTACAAACCTGTTCCCGTATTTAAACTATTAGTAAAAAAATTCAAATGAATAGTGGTGTCGCAAACTGCATTGCGGGGCATGGGACTCACATGCTAACCGGGACGTGAACCGGCAACTCGACAACGCAGAGGCCGGTCGGTGGGACGTAGCCACACCGCCGCCTGGCTCAACCACGACAACTACAAGAAGAACGACGCGCTCACAGCGCTGACTACGACGACGACGAGAGGACGCGAGCCAAGGAAGAAGCAAAGCCCAGTGAGGAAGCCCATAAAACCCACAAGAACAAGACAAAGTTGAGGAACCACAATTTTATTGCAGGAAACCTCAAAGCAACAAGAAACAAGATGTTACAAGTGGTTAACGGCTATCAACACACATGGGACGATGTCCCAGCAACAAGCGGGCGTTGCCCAAGAAGAAGAAAGCGAGAAAGAGCGCTGGGGAAAGAGGGAAACCGGCCGCCTCACGGCGACGACCGGTGCGAACTGCTTCGAGACGGCGCGGCACGGCGAAGGCGTCAGCTCGACGTACTTCTGGGCGCGCACACTTCTCGGGCACAGGGAGAAAGAGTCGTGACTCTCTTGAAGAGTCGCGACAAGTGGTAAGAAGTAGACTCGAGGAATGGTATCACGCAGGAGAAGAGAGACGCATATGTGGCCTTCGATGTTCGTCTATGGATTCTGAAAAAAAGGCATGGAGATTGCCAACGAATACAAGCACGAATGGCGAGAGAAGCAAACGCTGATCAATAGCTGGTCTTGTGCATTCCCCCAGACGAGGTGGCCCTTATCACTAAAAGCGAAGTTGACAAGCTCCACTCAAGGACCTGGGAAGATTGTCGCAGAAATTGGAATGATTTTATACCGGGCAGCTACGCATGAAGCTGCTTGCCTGGTTGCTTTTGATAGTAAAAGAAAATTAATCGGTCTTGATGTGGCTGCTTCGTGAACACCACCACATGACCTGGGCAATAATGGCAATAATTGTGCTCGCAACACCAATCGCAAGCACAGCAAATACATCAAATATGTAGGTGGCGCTGCAAGAAGTTCATCTTGACAGAGACGGGAGTCAGTTGATGCAGCGGGCCGTGTTCGAGGACGAAAGCGATGTGACGGACAAGTAACTCGTGAGATGAGAAGGGACGCGCTTTCAACTGCGCGGCTAGACATCGGACGTTTTGGGCATAGCTGAAATCGTCCTAAAATTAAGCAAGTCCTCGGGTCTTCAAGGATCTTGCTCATAGCGTCCGTCAGGTAGTCGGCATCGTCGAGACGCCACTTACTCAATGCTATCGCTCCGCCATGAGCCGCGGTCATCGATGCGTTCCGCATCTGATCGGAGAAGAGTTCCACGAGCGAAGTGGCACACCCGAGGTCACTCCCTCGTTCGTGCTGCCCATTCCTCCGTGTGTCAGGAATGCAGTCAAACGCTCGCTTTCTGAGATCATAAAAGTTGTAGCAATGGAAACTCACGAAGTAGTTCGTGTTGTGGTGTCCAGGCAACCTTGACGAGGTTCTTCACGCCTCGACCAACTTCATCGTCCGGCTCTTCATACTTCCAAACAAAAGTGGCATCCGGGAAACGATGAGCCATTTCCACAATGGCTGCTTTAGTCTTTGGAGGCATTTTCACGCTCTTAGCGACAGAGCCAAAGGAAAGAGGACGGTGCGCTCGCGCCTGCTGAGAATTTCTTTCCACTCCTGAAAGCATCATTGAACATCCTACACGCACATCATTAAGCGGCTTTGGAACAGAAGAAACCGCTTCAACGTGCAGGCCGCCTATGTCGACAACCTTATGGAGTGTTGGTCGAGGAAAGTCAAGCAGCGGTTTCGAATTCGTGAGAATCAGCGAGGTTTGAGATGCCAGTTCCTAAATATGCAGTGAAGTCTTTGGTGAAGTGAAGACTGAACCTTGAAAGTAGGAAATGTTGAATCTTGTTCAATGAAGACTTTCTCGACTTCGCTGGGATTCAGTCGATAAGTGAACTGGGAGGCGAGCGAGAGGTAAGTGTTTTTCACCCTCGCCCACATCGATGAAGCCAGTTCCTCGGCCGGAATTTCAGAATCGAGAGCTGCTAATTCGGACTTCGTGAAGACGTGAGTACCCGGAACATAAGCGGGTGCTGTTGGAATTCCAAAATCTTCCAGCGAGATTTCATTTTACAATATTACACAAGAGTAACCAACAACAAGAATAAATGAGAGAGCGAACAATGGGAACAGGGGAAAGTGACCGCTTTCCGCCCAAGCTCAAGCAACTCTAATAAAAAGCACGCAGGCACGAGAGGTCTACAAGGCGCAAACCTCTGGCGCGCACAAAGGGCGATAGATCAAATTGTGGGTAGATCAAGCACAAGTCTTCGCCTTAGTGAGAAGGAGAGAAGGAAAGGAAGGAAAAGAAGAAGAGGAAGAGAGAATTCGGTCGGGCGGTTCCGGGGATTGACAAGTCAGGCAAGCCCGACACGACTACCTGTCTTGTGCCTCTTCCTCTTCAACGGAGAGTCATCCTGAGACTTGTCTCCGTCATCAAAGATAACTGGAAGAAGACATGAGGAAGCTGAAGGTCTAGGAAGACGACTACCTTTGCGCTTCTGAGACTTGTTTTTCTGTCCGTCTTCAACATCTTCAACGTCTTCAACAACATCGCCCTGCAATCGAATCACGTTACTTCATACTTGTCTGCCTGTCCAACTTCCACCATGCTCGCCTGCTAAAGAGTTGCGGCAGTCATTAGAACGAACCTCTTCTGTTCGTTGGGTCAAGGACTTCGGCTCTTTCGACTTTCGCCGCGGCTCCATCGGCTCCATTGGCTCCAAGAGCTGATAGATCTACATTGACAACTACAAAGTCACTTGCGCGAAGTCACCTTTCCCATTTTCCGATCCCTAGCGATTTGCGCTTCAATGAAAGTCGCCACATCTCTCGGGTGATTCAGGAAATCGACGAAAAGTCGACACAGTTGAACATGCTGCCGTAGTGGAAACGCTTTCCTGAACTGAAAAGGCGAGCACTCAGGCGAAACGCGGCGCAAAGCTCACCTTGGCCACAATGGCACATCCAACATCACGCGGTTCTGGCAATAAACCCTCAAGTTCGGCACACTTCTTGCCTAGGTTCATCACGTCCTCAAACGTCCCATTGATTCGGAGCATCTCTTCCGCCAATTTCAGCAACTCATCTCTGTCGCCACCACGATGATAAGAGGACTTCGCCATCATCGAAGAAGAGCAGCAGCAAGAAGCCTTGCTATCCTTTGTCGCGATAACTCCACGGATGTCATGGAAGCCAGCAACAGGGTAGTCGTCCAGTCCTAGCGTCTTCATAATCCTCGAGATTTCTCGACAGCTTGAAGGAACGCTCCGTTGTTCGGTGCTGCCAGGGCGTTGTCCGACACAAAGGAGGACGAACGGCTGCGGCTCCCAGCCTCTCTCTTCCAGTACTTTGTGAAACCAGACGATGAGTCGCTTGATAACGTTGGGGATCAGGGCTGTGCAGAATTCCGCTTCCGTCTTCCGCTTCCGTGACTTCCGCAGTTTGGGGACTCCGCTCCGCAAAAACTTGGCGAAAGTACACGAAAGTGTTGTACAAGGAAATTTATTAGTTAATGGCGTCCGACACTTTGAGAAAGGCAAAGACCGGGCAGTTATTGGCGCGCGCCGGTTACTTCATGCATATTTCAATTCAATAAACATGATTGTTTGTGCAATTTGACTCGGCTCAGCCGCGGCTAGGTGAAAAAATTCCGCTTCCGTCTTCCGCTTCCGTGACTTCCGCCATTTTGGGGACTTCCGCTTCCGCTTCCTTCCGCCACTTTTGTAAAACTTCCGCTTCCGCTTCCGCGGAAGTCAAAATCCCAGTTCCGCACAGCCCTGAATGAGGACGTCGTCCGCCTCGAAGACGTATTCCTTCGGCAACTTCTTCACCGCATGGTTCTTCGCGTTCCTTCCCGATTTGCAGCGTAGGATGATGAAATTCGGAAATGAACGATCTTGCACCGAATTGCAAAACTCCGACATGGGCAGAAACGATAGCGCTTCTTGTCTCGCTCCGTTCAGCGCCAGTAGAGTAACTCGAACCAGACTGAAACAACGATCTTGAGGCGTTGTGGCTGGAAAATAAGTAACTTGTGGCAAGTCGCGTGCCACTAAGTGACTTGCCACTAATTGACTTGCCACTAAGTGACTTGTTAATGATCACTTCGCACTACGGAAGAAGAAATTGCGACGACATACCTCATAGTCTCCGAGAGTAAGCTTGGAAGCTCGCCTCTGACCTGAACTGGAGAATTCATCAGACACTTCGTCCAATGTTATCTGCTATGTACTTCTAATTGTAAGCTGTTTGGTACAACGCAGAAGTAGCTTGAGGTTGATCAAACTCGTCTATGTGAGAAATCGATCTTCGATCACATTCAATATCTCTCTCTTTTCCAGCGTTCTACGCCAATTATAAGGCGCTGTTAGCTTCTTTAGCTGTTCACCTCGGAAGAAACAATAAAGCAAAGCAATAACAAGAAACATCCGTCGAAACAGAGCTCGTTCCTACCTCGTTCCCCTGGAACCAAGTGGATCCAATCTGGATCCAACTTTGTCCTTTTACTACGGCCATATCCTTACATATAATAAACGGCGACGTGTCCGTCCGTTTGTGACGCCCCCCTTTCCCAAGCGACCGGTTCCCGGGACCAGGTGGCCGAGCGGTTAGCGAGCTTGACTTCCACGCGCGGGGTTCGGGTTCGACTCCTTTCACTTCTAGGGTCTTTTGCCATTTTAATAATGAAGAGAGAGTGGTTCAGGATACTACCTCACGTTTACAGAGTTGAAGGAAGCATGAAGAGAAACAAGAATAGGGGATCCTACGTACGCCGGGCCGAAACAGTATTCTACGCAGCTCCAGTGGCCGAGGGGGTGGGGAGGACCGAGAGAGTATTCTACGCAGCTTAAGTGGTCGAGGGTTGGAGAGGGCAGAGGCAGTATTCTACGCAGCTCCAGTGGTCGAGGGAGAGGAGAGGGGCCAGGCAGTATTCTAGGCAGCTCCAGTGGTCGATTAGAGATGGAGAAGAGGCGGTTGAGAGTTGCTGTAAGAGGAGCGCATCCCAGAGGGGATTGAAGGGGTGTCCGCCGGAGGCGGACACTGACCGTTTGTTCTAGGAGAGAGGGGGGCTGGGGGGCGAAGCCCCCCAGCCAGCCGGGACCCCGCCGGAGGCGGGGGCACGGCTGGTGTTATCATATTACCTTGCAATGACCATTTCCAGGTCATCCAAGCGAACCACCCGTCTGCCTCTTCCCTAAAAGCGAATAGTCGAGACGACCCCTCCCGCTTTTCAGTGGTCGGTTGACACGCAACTGCACCGTCCCTAAAAAGTTCTAGTCGAGACGACCCCTTCCGCCTTTTCGGAGAGCCCGGGGGAGACGACCCCTTCCGCCTTTTTAACTTGCGGCGACCCCGATTTAACCACTGCGGCGAAGGAACAAAGTATCTTCTGCAAAGGATTCAGCGAATTTCACATGAATGGTTCGCTGCTTCACATCTACAGCGTCGACTATCTTCGGTCACTTTCGATTGATCCCGCGTGTGAGGCACTCGAGGCCAAGAATTGCGATCTCACTTGCGAATTAACAATTCTGGTCTTACTGTAGCATGTAATGACAAAACTCTCGTTTTCAGTCTCATTTCAACTATTTTTTTGATTTTCGTTGAGGGTGCCTTCATCAATGGCATAAGTGTGACTTCGCTATCAAAGCCTCGAGATGTTCCCCTCGAGAGATCATTTCAAAACCCGTTTCTGCCATGGAGGAAATTGTGCATTTCGTTGCCACTCGCGGTCTCGTCTTCTCGGCCACGCTTCCTTCAAGTTGGCATCAAACTTTTTTATGAGCTTCAAATGACTTCAGACATGGCTTGGGAACATTCATCAATCAGGGATCTCAGACGAGGCGGTCACAGACTTGGCCCTGCGGACCGGATCGAAGATTGCCCAGCACTTAACCGAACGGACTTACTCGAGTCGCGGCTGTAATCATTCACTGATATTGATGGTTTAGATCAACCGCTAACCTTTTTGGCCTCGGGTTCATCTGTGGGCAGGGCCTTCTTGGTAGTCACAGGCAGCGACTCAATGATTTCCACCTCCTTGTGAGCGACGACCTCAACTGTACGAGGCTCATTCGACTCCTGCAACACGAAACGCATGATCACTTCCTCGATCTCCCTCTCTGCTAGCCACTACACGAGAGTTAAGGCGCTTACGTGCGAGACTTGCTTCGATATCACCTCCTTGAGGAGCAGCCTGTGTCGACGGCTCAATCGACGCACCTCCTCGCGGAGTTCGACCACCTCTGATGGGAGACGAGTCACCGACTTGTTGATCGAGGTCCTCGCACCTCTTTGGTTCCTCCTTTTCGCTTCGATGAACTCGATGAGGTCGCGCGAGCCAAGTTTCCGGAATTGCTTCAGCATGTCCATATATTGAGACGACTGCTTGCCCGGCAAGGCTAGGCGCAACTGAAAACGGCAGGTTAGGCCAAAAGACGAAACCTCACCTGTCCTGTGATGGCACAGCCGACATTGTACGGCTGGGGAAGGATGCTCTCAAGTTCGTCCAACTTTTCAGCGAGTTGGCGAACGAGTTCAAAGTTTCCATTTATCTTGAGGGCGGCGACGGAAAGGTCGAATAACTGATTTCGATCGCCTCCTTTGAAGTAGGACTTTCTTGCTGTGCTCTCGCTGTGATCCATGCGATGAGCGAGCTCAGAATTGACCGCGACTCGAATCTTCAAAATACTCACATAGAAGAAGAGCAAGGGGAACAAACAGTGCCATTTTTGGTGACAATCAACGAGCGGATGTCGTGCAATCCGGGAAGGTAGTACTCCTCCATTTGAAAGATGTTCAACAACTTTGAGATCTCTCTGCAGGACGGAGGTACTGAGTGTTTCTCTGTCGATCCGGGACGCTGTCCCACCGAGGGCAGCACATATTCTTGCTGCATCCAACCACGTTGCTACAAAACCAAAGGTTGCGTTTCTCATCCACTTGCCTTGCACACATCATGCATCCACACAATTAGTCTCGCAATGACCAGCGGCACGATAACCAGCGTATCATCGCCTTGGAAGCAATATTCCTCTAGGGGCTTATTTGACTTTCGTCCTTTCTTGGTGTTTTTCCCCGACTTAAAGCGCAGAACAAGGAAGTCGGCGTACTTCCTATGCTTGATAGAGTCGATAAACTCTGACATCGGCATCCACGCCAACGCCTCATGGCGGACTCCATTCAAAGCCAGGAGAGAGACGCGGCATAAGCTGAAACCAATGTTGAGGCGTGGATGCGTCACAGATTGTGATATGTCGTAAGGCACTTACGAGTAAGTGCCTGGCTAGTAAGTGCCGAAAACGTACCTCAGCACTTGCTGCATCCCCGTGGGCGCTCCTTTCTCTACTGCCTCCTTCAAAGCTTTGCGCAAGGCGACCCTGCATCGTCCTAACATCGCTTTCCAAACACTCACCAGCCTTTCTCCGAGAAGAGGGACTTGTCAATGACGGCATCATACGTTTCCTTAGCTTTAGACGGCAGCGCAACGGGTTTGTCGACCGCGTCGGAACTGCCGCCTCGCGAGTTGGGATCGGCCGCCCGGTCGAGCAACATCCTTCCTGCCTGTCGAGGTGTTTTAAACCATACAATGTGACAAACCTCTTGTAGCTCGTCTTCGTTGTGCTTCAGAAACTGGTACTTCTCGGTGTCCAGCATCATCTCTGATTTGTCTCGCGATGGTTGCCAATCGGTCCAGAGCGGAAGGCCCAGGCGGTGCTTCGTTTTCGCAATGAACCGGTTGATCACAGACTGCGATGCAAGGTAAGTGGGCGTTACGAAGACCTTACCAGCTTCTTCGAGTTGTAGATAAGCTGTCTCATGCCATCGAGGGTGTGCCCAAATAGCTGCTCCTTGCGATCGGCGTAGAACTCGAGCGCCGACCTGAAATGCCTTCTGTTGCTAGACTAGACGAAACAACTCACTCCAAGTGATGATGTTGCAAAAGTCTCCATAGGACGTCTGTGTTAGAGGCGGTAGGTTGGCGGAGGTAGGTCTCCCTAACTCGCAATGCGACTGTGAAAAGGAACTGCTCAGTGTGCCGCCGCAGAGCCGTCTCAGCCTTCGCACCCTTAAACCCTGTCAGATCACAGGGATTTTTTGCGAGCGTCGCTTCAAGCTTCGTGATCAGCTGAACCCACAATAAGACTAGAAGCTATACGTCGAAAAGCTACCTTGTTAGACAAGACGCATCTGTATCGTCGGTAGTAACCGGCTTCTCTGAGAGCCGCTTTCTCCTCGCTGTTTATGCGGCTTGTTTCCTCGCGCATTAAACGGGCTAGCGGATCGTCACCATCATCGAGGTCTTCCGGCAGGTCGGGTCGACGTTTCAGCAGCTTGATCTTTGGGTTTGCTGTTCGTTTCTTCTTCCAAGTCCTCCTTACTCGGCTCGTCTTAGCCTCCTTTACCATTGTAGCGTTTAGAATCTGAACCGATCATAAGCGTACAAGCTCTGTAGTTGAAAAGCAACCTTGTTCGAAATTGCGTCGTCGGACTCTTCCAAATCGGGGGGTAAATCGACACGTCTTCGGATTTTGTCAATCCGCGGGTTACGATCCCTCTGCTTGTCCCCTGCAAACTCACGATTTCATTCACATTGCCGAATATATCAGAGAGGAACCACTCTGGTAATCTGTGGCGAGTCGCGGACGCCGTGAAGGCGACTCGCCGCTCAGATAACCTTCCCGAAGGTTTATAGGAGATCAGCCGAGTTGGTAGATAATAGGGTTCCGAACCGAACCGAACCGAAAACCGAAAAAACCGGTTTTAACCGATTTTTTTTTGAAAACCGATAAACCGAAAGACCGATAAACCGATTTTCTCCGGAAACCGAAAAACCGGAAAACCGATAAACCGACTTTTTGCTCGAAAAACCGGTTTTTAGGTTGTATAAACCGAACCGATAAACCGAAAAACCGGTTTAAACCGATTTTCCTGGAAAACCGAAAAACCGATTTTTTCGAACCGATTCGGAACCCTAGTAGATAATGACGCTTAGCCACCTTCTCCACTACATAAATTTGATGATATTCGAGAAACCTGCATAGATCGAAGAACAAATTCAAGGCAAAATCGAGAGTGATCTCCGCAATAACGGCGAGAACTGAAGTAATCTTGAAACATACAGCCTAGCGTGTGACGCATCGTTTCTGTTGCGACGATTTGCACTTCATCATCAGAATCGTCGTATTCTCCTCCAAGAGTTATCGACTCTCCGCGAATGACGCTCTGGCTTCGGCTCCTGCTTCGAGCTCGCTCCTCGTCACTCACTGGAACAACTGAAAGCGCGTCTATGTACGTGTTGTTGAAAAGTCTGCCTAGTTTAAACGAACGAGGACTTCGGGGACGAGAATCTTTTTCACGCTCTCCGTCTGACAATGAGTCACTGAGTGAAGCGACGGCTTTCGGATTGCTGATTTCAGCCTTTGACCTTCGCACCATTGTAACGTCTTTACGGAGAAGCCCGAGTTCTTCATCCTGAATGCAAAGTTAGTGAAAACCCATCGTTAGACGCTTAAATACCTTTGTTCGAATTTCCTGTTGCAGTTTAATTTCGACCTCTCGCCACTTCGCCTCGATCTCCTTCACATAAGCATCGGCTGCTTTTCGCTGAATTAAAGATTATTTCTTTCAACGAGAGCCTAACCTCGGAAGAGGTGATTTTCTTTAGTTTTTCGACTTCTCCGTTTTTTGTGGCAATGGTCTGTTGCAAGGCAGCGACTTGCTTTTCCAAACCCGCAAGCTTAGTTTGCGCCTTACTCTCAGATTCCTTGACGTCTTTGAGACTATGTCCGGTGTCCACCAGGCGAGTCTTGGCCGATGCGAACTGTTCAACTAATTCGGTCTTTTCCGACTTAAGCGTCTCAATGGTCTTTTTGAGACTGTCTGCGTGCTCCTTCTCTCGTCGAGCTTCTTCCTCGGCCACCTCGAGCTTCTTCTCCAACGTTTCCGAAAGAAGTTTCAGCTCCAAAGCCTGATGCTGTCCGTCTTCGGCCGCCTCGCGAAGCTCTTGGAAGATCTTTTCAGCGCCAATCTTGGAAACGTGGACTTCGATGAGTTCCTCTGTGATTTCATTGAGGCGTTCGGTGTATTTGACTGAAGCTCTTTCCATCCACTCCATCGAATCCTAAAAATTTGATGTTTTCTTATGAGATTTGTAAGAACCTTTGCGATCTTGAGGGACTGCTCGATGTTCTCCAGCACAGACTTTGGAGGTTCAACGGTTTCGTTCTAAACCTGTTTCAAAGATAAAGTTTTTCGTCTCACTTGTTGGCCTTGCGCTTTGTCCATATTCTGCACATGCTTCTTTGACTCCTCAAGCTCGACTTTCAGGAGTTTTACTTGCTCTTCGAAGCCATTCTTCTCGACCTGACTTCTGAAATATTAAGCTTTGAAGAGGACAAAAGCAAACTTGAAGGTCTGCATTTCCTTGACGAGCTTGGAGGTCTCCAGTTCTCGCTCGCGATCCTGAAGCTTGACTTCCAGCTGACGAGTGCGCTCCTTCAGCCACTTGATCTCCTCTTCGTGAGTCTGAGCCATGAAATTTTGTCTCAAACAACGAGATTAAAGTGAAACCTTGAAGCGATCGAGAGACGAAGGCACGCTGCTACTGCTAGCAATACTTTGGGAGTCTTCGGCACCCATTGGTCTCAAAGGTCTCTGAAGGCTCTATGACAAAATAACCGATTAGAGAGAAAGAGAGAATTAAATAACAAAGGAAAGGCGGATCACACTCGGCGACCTCAAACGCGCTATCTGCAAGGCGTTGGTGCTAATTGTGTCATCTCAGCACTCGATGACCGTAGTCGCACTTCGCCGAGTGCGAATCTCTCAATCGGCTCATATTCCCTGCGAATAAGAAGCAAGCTGACCAAGATCGACAGTCAGCATCCAATAAATAATTTCTGCAATACTTCTGATGGCAGGATGGCGGACACCTCGTCTCCGACGTCAAATGCGACTTGATTGTCTTAAGAAATGGTACACCTTCTGTCTTCTCTAATGGAGCAATTGACCTTTGAGGAAGAAGAATCGATGTTCGAGTGTTTTACTATTACTACGACGCAGTTGTGAATAACACTGCCGAATTTCTTGCTCTGAAGAAGGTCTGTCTCAAGCGGAAGGCGGAAAGCCATTTTGTATTTCAAGAAGACGCGGAATTGGTCCTGAAAAACTACAAGCGTGAATACAGTCAATTCTCGCGAAGTTTGTTCGGCTGAAGAAAAAAAGGTTTATTTTTTATGCCACCTTTCGAGATTTGTCAAAACGACTCCATTCGCCCCAGACGCACGACACGAGTTTAAATAGAGACAACAAAGAGGTTCCAGTAACACGATCTTGTGACGCTTTCTAACAAAATAAACGTTCTTGAATTCGTGGAATGCTGGGGTTGCTGATGAGCATTTTTCTTCGAAAGCAATGTTTGCCGATAGGATTCCCAGCACTCTTCTCCTCCTTAAAGCCATAAATGAGTACGCGAAAAGGCGGCACTGATCAGCAATCAAGTGCAACCTTGTTTATCACCGCTTCTATATTGTATTTTGTGTCAAGACCTTGCTTACACGGAAAGAGGAAATCGTGTTTAACCAGTTTCTGACTGCATTATTATACGAAGGAATTATGTACACGAAGGTTTCGCTAGTCCAGTATGTACAGCTTGCATGGTCATCCTCCTCAGCTAAGTGCGCCAGCCAGTTCGCGGATGACGATATTGCTCGCAAGCGTCATCATGAGGCTCTTGATTTTGGTGTCTACACGGATGACGACGGCTAGGATTATGCTGAAAAGAGCAACTTCAACAAAGTCAAGATTCTCTCACCGCAGTCATGATCCCAAGATGAGGACGAGGCTGGCAGGATCGGCAAGACGGAGCTTGGCCCATAGTGAAAGAGACTCCTAGCGATGATTCAAACACTGAAAGACAGTGATTGAGAAAGGAAGCGGCGATTCCTTATAAGGCGAGAGGCCCCACCATCCGCGCGTCATTGACGGGTTCACAAGACATTAAACTCATGAAATGAGCACGGGTTATGAGGGAGTAGGAGGGGGGAGGGCAGTGAAGGCCAGCGTGGGGGCGCGTTCTCAATGTCTTATCGTTTTTACGCTCGCACGAGAGAGGAAATACTCGACTGTCAGAATGATCAGAAGCAGCCGGCAAGCGACAGAAGCCCTCACGCTGGCAATCACTCAACGGACCCCGCTTTTATGGCTTTTTTGACCCGAAGGCATCAATGAGCAGATCAGGCAGAAAAAAACGAGCCCGGGGTCTTGGACCAGCGGCCAGTGCCATCTGGCGCCCTTCTCTTCGTTTTTCGCAGACATTTTCCCTTCTTGTTCTGGTTGATGTTTACGACTCTTCATCTTGAGAATTTATTACACTGTACAACATTCATAACGAGACGCGTGGAATGATTGAAGAGCTCAGCAATGGTGATGATGGTGGTGATGGCCGAAGTGGTGACCGCCAAAATGATGATGAGGCATAAAGTGAGGAACGTGATGCTCAACATGGACATGTTGATACACGGGCTGCTGCACAGAAGGCTGCGTGTAGATTGGCTGGACATAACCGACTTGACCGTATTGAGGCTGGCATTGGGGATATGGGTAAACCTGAAATGTCATTGAATCGCTTGAGATGAACTGACGAACCGGTGCCACATAGCTGTGGTGCGAGTAGTGCGAGTGACAGTGGTCCATCTTGAGAAGTCGAGTGAAACTGGTTTTCTCTCAGGGAAACCGGCTTCTTATAGGTACTGGAAAGGAGGCGGGCTTGAACAGGTATGAGATACGTCACACGTGAATATGACGAAGGCGATGAGTCAATATTTGCAGACCCCAGCCACTCATCGGCCTTATCTCTCGCATGGGCGAGCCTCGCGAATCGTTGTGAAACTCTTCCTCGTTTTGCACTCTTCATCGATTGCGTGAAAACGATTGTTCGAATTCGGACAAATAATCTGCTCGTTTTTAACTCGCATGGAGACCTTGTGCACGCATTCTGCAAAGAACTACGTTCAACGTGCAGTCAGAGAACGAGAGAAGGCAGAGACGAGAGGCGTGCCACTCTGAGTCATCAGCCGGGGCAACGTGAAATGTTTTCGAAAGGACAGCGCGCGTAGTGCGTTGTTCTCGGCTCTGTTTCCTTTCTCTTTCTCTCTCTCATTTTGGCTGCGTGGCCTCTTGCATATTTTACGTGTCACCAAGGGAGCGCGAAAGAAACCTTGTTCAAAGAAATGGAAACCCTTTTAGAAGCTCGCTTCAATACGGACAAAGATGACCACGACGATCCACTCTTTTGAGACTCGCGACGTTGCCTTACAGCGTGTTCTGGTCTACACTGACAGAGCCGAGGTGACGCGCCTCCTCAAGGTGTCGTTGGCTCCCGGTCAGAACGAGGTCATCTTCGAGGTTTACATTTTCCTCGTTTCAAATGCTTTCTAGAACGTCAGCGAAAACTTTATTCACGACTCTGTGAGGGTCAACGGCAAAGGACCTGCCGTCATTCATGAAGTGAACTTCCGTGAGAAAGCCGCCCTCAAGGAGGAAGCCGACTCACCAAAGGTTGCTTGGTTTCGCAAGAGTTTCGAATTCCAACTTCAGGTGAAAGAGTTGGCAGCTCGTCTTGAAGCCAAGCAAAAAGAGAAGAAGAAGATTGAAAACCGAAAGAAAGTCGTCGACAAGAAAATTGAAACCTTGGATAAGGCCTTCGGTCAGGTTTGTCAATCTTGCTGGTTCACGTCTATTGTTTTGAGATTGGAAGCTCTGTTGTTCGACCTCCTCCTGACGCTAGTGGCACATCGGTAGTGAGACTCGATGACAAATCACTTGACCAAATGACGAATTTCTTCGAGTATTACGACGTTAAATCGCTTGAGGTAGGAAAAAATAAGCCTAATAAAGGCTTCCAGATTCGAAATGATGCTGACGAGGTCGAGGAAGCCTTGACCAAAACCACGGAAGAAGTGCGCAAACTCCAAAGAGAACACGATCAATGCACAAACTTCCGCGGTTTCTCAAGGCAAGTTTTGGAAACCCTGACAGCATGATTGAGTGTTATAGACAGTTCGCGGTGCTTCTCGAGTCGGAGAAAGGTGGAGAAGTTGAGCTGGAAGTTATTTACCAAGTGAACGGAGCTTCGTGGTCGCCTCGATATGACATTCGCGTACAGACGGGAGAGAAGAAGAGTCTCAAGGTAAACGTCTTCGATTTCTTTGAATTGCCGTTCAGGTGACCTATTCAGCAATCGTCCAACAATGGACAGGCGAAGACTGGAAGGACACGAAGCTCGTCTTGTCGACTGCCCAGCCCTCTCTTGGCGGCGAAATTCCTTGGCTTGGAACCCTCGAGGCCGTTTTTCATCGGCCAGAGCAAGCAAAAATGATGCCGCAGTCTTTCGCTGCTAACCAATTTCAACAACACCTACAGCAGCAATGGACTGCACAACAGGCATTTATGGATCGAGGAATGCTGCAGAACCAGAACACCATACCAACAATGCCGATTACGGTATGCTTTGTGATGCGCGATGTCGACCAAGTTTTAGGCAACGACTGTTGTCGAAACGACCGGCAACCAGTCAATGGCGACGGAGTTTGAGATCAAGCGCATCGCAACAATCCCAAGTGACAGCAGCGAGCACAAGGTGTCGATCGGAGTGATGGACACCGAGCCGCGACTTCTTCATCGTTCAGTGCCCGCGAAGAACAAAGCCGTCTACCTCACGGCCAGCGCCATCAACACCAGCGCTCTTCCATTCCTCGCGGGACCGGCCGCCGTCTACCTGGATGGATCCTTCATTGCAAACGTGCGCTTCTTTCTTTCTTCCATAAAATCTGTTGATTTCAGACAAGGCTCAAGGAAGTCTCACCAGGCGAACGGTTCTTGTGTTCTCTCGGTGTGGACACGGCCATTCGCATTGACTACAAGCCGGCTCACAAATATAATGAACAGGTACGTTTTTCAGTAATTCGAACCCTCTTTAGGTCGGTTACCTGACGAAGTCATCGAATGTGGTGCATGAGCAACGAATTTTGGTCAGAAACACCCGTTCAACCGGCGAACCACTGATCCTCTCGCTTTTCGAGCACATTCCCAAGAGCACCGACGAGAAAATCAAGGTTATTGAGAGATGCTTTAAATTAAATTCTATCAATGCAGGTCAAAGTTCTTCAACCAGAGGCTCGACCGGCCGAGTACAGAGACCCGTCGACAATGCCCGAACCGGGTGCAGAGATTGAGAGAAACAACAATCTCGTTTGGACTGTCAAGGTTTGAAATTGTTACAGTTGTATGACTGTTTTAGGTCGCCCCAATGGCTCAAAACGAATTCGTGGTCAAGTGGAGCATCGAGCATCCGAAGAATGAAAAGATCGACTATCTCGAGAGAAACTAAAGGGAAACTCTTGTTCATAAGCAGCTGTTTTGTGTTCTTTTGAGTTGCCGCAATAATTCTGAATGCAAGCATAAAACGCGTACGAAACTCTACGAAAGCAACTTTGTTTATTTACAGTTTATTTACTTATTTACAGCGGCGTAACAATTCCACTTGCTACCACCCGTGGTGATGGTGGTGATGGTGCCCATGGTGGTGCCCATGGTGAGGCTGCAGAAAATGAGGTCCGCCGTGATGGCCATGCTGATGGAAGCCATGTTGACCGTGATGGTGATGGTGGTCAAAGAGAGGCGAACCGTGGTGGTGATGGTGATGCTGAAGGGGAAAAATCTTTCTTGAAGGCAGGAAACGTACCGGTGGCGAAACGCAGTTACCCATTGCACGAAATGAAGTAAAGCTCTCTTTGTAAAGCTCCTATTAGCACGAAAGTAGGTTGGCACGGCCTCGCGTGCCTTCTCTTTTATAGGCGGAGCAGACGAAATACCTACGAAGGAGGGAAGCCGTCTGACGTATGAGTTGATGAGTCAACCATATTGAGAGCACTTCTAGATGACGCGGCGGTGGATCTACGGCCGGGTCGCGTAATCGCGTCACTGTGCAAACATTGTGGCGCGGCTTATCGAGAGGAAGCACTGGCTTGTCGAGTGTTGTCTTGGCAACAGTCATAACACGTGGCACAAGAATGTTTTCAGTTCCAGTTAGCTTGTTTTTTGTGCGTTCATTTTAATGAAAAAAAAATTGTAGCTCAATTAAAATAAAAAAATAAAAATTGTAGCTCAATTAAAATTTCACCATATTTCCACGCAGTTTCATTTACCAAAAGTTTCCAAGAATCCATAGTCGCTGTGCTCAACCCAATGGACGAGACCGAGCGAACTGCCTTTATCATGGCAGTGATCAGTTTGCCAGACTTGTGATAGCCTGGTTGGCATCGATGCCGGCCACTGTTCAAAAGCTCGCCCGTTTTGATCGTCATGGGAAAAAAGTTGATGAGTCATAAAGAGGGACGGAGCTCTTCCTGATGACGCAGGTTTGAAGAGGCGCCCCAGCTTCGGGCCGACCATGAGTAGCCGCGTCACTGTGTACCGAGACGCCAGCCTTATCGCGAGGCGAAAACGATCTGGCGTCTCGGAGAGCCTTTCAAACGACCTCATCGATCGGTAGGAGAATTTTGTAACACTTCCAAATTCCAGCTCCTTTAGGGTTAAAACCACTACATGAACTTTCTCATTGGCATTTGAAAGCCTTTACAAAAGAAACAGAAGTTCATGATCAACTGAGTGGTGATTTGGAAAAGATCCATCTCCCTGGGAGAATGTCTTGTTCTTCTCTTCCCAACCTTCAGCGATGACCTTAAATTGTCACCTCAGCACTAGCACGCGCCTCTTTTATGTCCTTTCTTCATTCGTCGTCACAATCAGTAATCAGAGTTTTCGAGATCTTTATTCTCTTTTCACACGTACAAACACGTTTTTGTACTCCTAGCCTCTCGCTTAGTGGTGCCCGTGCCCGTGATGGTGGTCATGATGATGATCATGGTGATGCGGGTCATGATGCTGTGGAATCACGACCACGGCTGGCTGGACGTATCCGGGCTGTCCATACGGAGTCGAATGGACGACCGTCGGCTGGTTGTAGGGATTGTAGTGCGGCTGGGGCTGCGGATGATGGTGATGCTGCGGCTCCACGTAGACGACCGGCGCTACGTATGCGGGCTGGCCATGATGGTGCTGATCGTGATGATGGTGCTGAAAGAAATACAGTTTGAGATCAAAAGCGATCAAACCATACCGGCGGCGTGTGGTGGCCGTGGTGAGGGTCGTGATGATGGTGATGCATCTTCGTGGGAAGGAAAAGGCAGGGAAGTGAAAGTGAAAGTTCCGGCCGAGGGCGCGAGCCGAGTGATAAGGAAGGGGCAAAGCGCGTGACACTCCTTTATAGGCGCTTCGATTTTGTTATTTCTCGGGGGCGGGTTGGGCGTCGTCGACGAGAGAGGAGAGAGGGAAGAGACCGTGAGGGAAGACGTGGATTTTCACGGAAAGCCGAATGAATCACGATTGTGCAACCTTCACGAGCCTTGTGGTGACAACGTTTTGGGCGCGTGCTTCTGACTGTTTGAACAGCTGATTGGAGAGAAAATTGATGGTGTTCAGGCAGCTGTTTGTTGTTGTTGTGCTTCTGGCATCAAACTCGGTTAGCTCAAAGCTTCACGAAACCTCGTTGAGAATGATCCCTGAAAAAGTGCAGACAACCAGGCATGGCATACGAGCAGACCGGGTATGCTCTGTGGTGCCAAACCTTCGAGCTCTGGAGGGAAAACTCATCAATGGTCTTACAGTCGGATGATCTGACACAAAATAAGTTGTCATCTTCATTCGTTTAGCGTTTTCAGTTAAAAGAAGTGCGAATGATGCCCATCGTGACAAGACTAGACCAGGCAGGCGAATAGCTACAAAGCACAAACGGCATTCACCAGGCTTCGGCCTGGTGCCCCCCCAATGTCTTTCGCAATGGGCGATTCAAAAAGAATGCCGCTTCTCTTACAAAGGCAAAACGGGAAAGCAGCAGAAAGAGGAACGGCAAACAGAGCGAGAAGGGAAAGATCTTCAATTGACGAAGTGTACACTTTGCTGGTGGTGAATGCGCCTTCTGTTTTGTTTCCTCGCCCTCAATCACATGTTCACACCATTCTGTCTGCTGCGTGCAACTGTTCCAATTGCATTCGGTTTACAACGCTGGCGCACTTCACGAAGGTGAGAAGTTATGGGTCGCTTCCTTCTCTTCCTCGCACCTCAAGCAACGCTTTGAAACGTTTCCGCGATCTCTTTATTGCAATGGTTTTCAGTTCTTTCTTGGCCTCTTTCAAATGGGGCCGTCAGCTTCAGCGCCAGTCTTTCGAGAATGTCCTCCTCCGGTCACTTCAGTGCCCGGAAAGTGCACTGCGGTCGCAAAACCGCATGTTGAGCCAAACGTAGACCGCTCTACAATGCAATGCCTTGATGCTCTTCTAAAGCAACCGAAATATCTCTGTTTGTTCGAGCGCACGAACGTCATGGTGAGTCTTCTAGAACGAAGTTGGTCAGAGAACGACTTTAGAGAGCGGCGAAAGTGATGTCGTGGATTTTCCTCATATCCAGTGTCCTTAGTCTAAACATTGTTGGATGTTGCATCTTCGGGCTTGCCCTTTTCGCCTTCAAAGAGAATGAGAGCTGGTACTTGGTGCCGTTGATAATCGTCCAGGCAAGAGTTTAGCATTTCGTGATTTCAAAACGAACCTTTTTGTGCGATTATTTACCATTTAGGCATTCTGTTTATTTCTGCTTGCCATAGTAATCGTTGTGGCGCCCCTCGGTTTATACGTCTCGCTCGAAGGAAACGCGGAGTGGAATCGAGGCTGGCGCGCTTTTGTCGCACTAGCACTATTCCTTGGCGTGCTTTTCATCTTCCTCATTCAGCGTTGGGTGTTCCTTATTTTCTGTCGTTGTTCGGATTTGATGGACGAAGTCAAGAGAATTCAAAAACTTCAACTCGACGGTCCTACTCCTCAAGTGATATCAGATGAAGGATCTCATTATTAACGATGAATAAATAAGCTGCACACCACAAGTGTGAGGGCCGGGGGCAGGATGCCTGTGTTGGAAAGCCATTTATTGTTCGGTGCCTTGAGTAACGAGCAACGCATAGGTCTTGCGGTGTGGTGGGAAAAAATCGGCTTCAAAATTGCTGAGGAATCAGGAGAGCGAAACAGATTGCTTCTTTTCATTCTAACTCTCGTGTGCAAATACAAACAGATTATGTACGTTTTGATTCTAAATGGTGATCCAGAGGGTTGACTTGCTTTGCTGAATTTTTTAAAAACCTTAGCTCGCTTTCGTGATACAGCTTCAGGTTCCTCTTCAAGTTGCTTCCTCGGTTCTTATTGTTGACGGCAATCTTACGCAACGCCGACGGCGAATAACAACTGCTCAAAAAAACGATGAGCGCCGTTCAAGAATTGTGGGCCAGCCATTTCTTTCTCTTTCTCTGCTGGATGCTTGGCAGCGCTTCCGTTCTCTCTTTAGTTGCACTATTACAAACTTCTGCAGATTCTTTCGTATGGAGCCGCCAACCACCGAACCTGTGATTCGAGAAAACCCTCCTTATTCTCCTCCTGCAGAATCTTCTGCTATTTCCTGCGCGAACGAAATTCGCGCGCGGCGCGGCGCGTGCCGCGTGCGGTCGTCGCTACTTTTCAACTTCCTCAAGTTTGAAGCATTTCTGCCGTTGTAAAGCTTCATTCTAACCCCGTAATCAAATCCAGCGCGTACGATTTACCCAACGTAGGCAAAGACAGCACACGAATCACTCGAAATCCACGAGAAAGCGTTTCGAGAAAAGGGGGACATCTTCTCACAGCTGGCTGACGCTCGTTAGAACAAGAAAGTGGCTTATTTGGCTGTGTTTTCACTTCCATCATGTTCAGCGTTCTCGAAAACCTAACCTAGAGCTTGGTTTGAACAGATGAATAGAGATTCTCTGCAATAGCGCGTGTCTCCCGCCCTCAATATGGGTTCGGCAGCAGCGAGGTCGCTTCCTCTGATCCCCTTTCAGCGTTTAAACTCGGAAATTTGTCAATGAAATCCTCTAGAAGTATTCGTTCGAATTTGTAACCCCTAGGAGAATCCCAAGCATACCGTTTATTACAAACAAATAAAAATGAAAAGTCCTAAAGAATAAGGCATATTCA
>JAQIXL010000437.1:0-32069 GCA_034700245.1 Poikilolaimus oxycercus | reverse complement strand
AATGGGCAAAAAACGTTTCTCGAAGAAACTACCGTAACCTGCGGAGATTTTTGGTTTTTCGGGCTTCCCAGGGTCTGGCCCCCATAAATATGTAGAAACATCCGAAAAATATAAACGTTTCAAAAAATCTGTGCCAGGGGGTGTACTAGGCGTGCTTCGTTCTTACAGAGAACGACTCTTAACCCAACCTGAACTTGAGCTCGCATTTCTTCCAGATCTGGAACACCGTTTCGGTTTCTAATCTCCGAAAAATCGTAAGTGCACCGCGTTGGCTCATTTGAAACTTCTTTTACGAAGACGAGTCCTTCGTCAGTATCAGTTTGTGTAATGTTCACAGTTTTCAGGTGAGCGTATAGTCCCACAGAAGTGTCATTTCCAGCAACTTGACGCAAACCAACCTAAAAACACTCTCAGTAAAGTCAAAACGAGACGAACCCCATTGGGATCCAGAACAGAAAACGGTTTTCCACTCGTCGTCAAATCGGGCACATGGCTTTGCAGCAGACTGAAGTTTTCATTCGGAGAAAAGGGCGACATGGAAGAACTGCCACTCTCACACCCAGATGTGTTGACCGAAACATTCAACGACACGGCTGTGTTTCCTTCAAATTATTAAATAAACATGAAAATGGAGTCAACTATCGAACCTTCGGCTTGAAAACACTCGATGTATGGATCAGTTTGCCGCATAGTGCGTGGCAACCGAGAACACCTTGTGTGTCACTAATGCGACCACCTTCTCCAGCCGGTATAGTGATCTGCAACCAAACTCTTCAGATTGTTTATCGTCTACGCGACTTTTCGCGGCACTTTTTAGGTGGAAAACGATAAAGAACGAACAACATTTGTTACGAAACAGAATCCCGCCATGATGCAACGAAAAAAACCGGCTGATTTCGCAAAGATTTCGCGCGCTTGAAATTTCATGCGCGCGCGTGCTGAGATGTGGCGCGCTTTTCAAACTTCACTTAGAGATTACTGTACTTCTATAGTTTGTTGCTCGACGTTGAGCTCATTTGAGTGGTTGTGAATGACCAGCGACAGAGATCTCCTCAACTGCGCTGTTTTGTTAGAAAGCTTGTGGATACGCCATCGCTCTAAAATAAGATAAAGAAGTGAAGCATTGCATTTCTGGATCAAGTAGTGACACGAAACAGGAGTTTCGAGTCATCGACAAGTCTAAAGCACGGTCATGTTCCAGCGGGGTTGCACTCTGCTCATCTCTGAATATGACATCACTTGATCAGTGATGTCTCTTCTTCATCACTCAACTTCCTCGTCTCGGCTGCACCTGAGTCAGCGATAAGCTCAAGCTCGAGGGTATAAGACGGTGAAGGACTTGCCTTTCTTCTTCACGCCATGTGGTCTCTCTGCTCTCTTCTTCTTCTCTCACACTCGCTCTTCGCCGCTCCCGACGCAGACTTGGTGGCTTCCCTGCCAGGTCTCAACTTCACTCCTCCTTTCAAGCAATACTCGGGCTATCTTCAAGCTTCAAGTACACATTTCTTCCACTACTGGTCACTCTTCTTTTCTGACTCAAAGATTCCCGTGCAGGTTTGTGCAATCCTACCACGACATCTCGAGCACCCCCCTCGTCTTGTATCTCGATGGAGGACCGGGTTGCGCCTCAGCGGCCTGCGTCCTCGACGAGCTCGGCCCCTTCCAAGTGGCCGATGGAGGCAGCACGCTCTTCGAGAATCCCTATGCCTGGAATCGCTTTGCTCACATTCTCTTCCTAGAATCGCCAGCTGGTGTCGGCTTCTCCTATGCGACAGGTTTCCAGAGATTGACAAGAAGAAAGAGGTTCAGACGGCAATATCACGGCCGACGACGACCTCGTCGCTCTTGAGAACCACATGGCTTTGGTGGGATTTCTTTGTTCATGACTTCTTCATTCTCAGCTCGACTTCTTCAGGAAATTTCCCGAGATTCGGGAGCGTCCCTTCTTCTTAGCTGGTCAGTCTTTTGCTGGAGTCTACGTGCCCACACTCGCCGTCCGACTCCTCGCCGACCGCTCAAACTTCCCCACTTTTGTGGTGAGAGAAGTGTCTAGATGGAAGAAGAGCCTGTAGGGGCTGGCAATCGGCAACCCGGCCCTCGACTTCTATGCCACATACAACTCGAAGCTTCCCATCTTCTACTACCACGCCTTGATCCGTGAACAGTGAGTGAGAGGGAAGTGGAAGGGGAAGAAGAACAATCAGGATGTGGGATCAACTGACGAAGGAGTGTTGTGGCGGGAACGCCGCCACCTGTGACTTCATGCATATCCAAGGGGAACCCTGCAAGACTTGGGTGTCGGAGAGTCTGAAGGTGAGTGGAGGAGAGCGAGATGAAGGAAACAGGCGGCCAAAGGTCTCGACGAGTACAATCTCTACAAGAATTGCTATGTGGACAAGGTTGGAAGGGAGAAGAGGGCTTTCATTCTCCGAGCCTTCGACAAAACCCTCAATCTGACTCGAGAGAAAGATTACATTTCAATGGAGAAGACGAAGGAAGTGGAACAGCCTCTCTGTGCACAAACTCATAATGTGAACACGTACTTGAACAGAGCGGATGTGAGAAGAGCTCTGAACATCCCGAGCACACTCGGAGCTTGGACTTATTGCAGGTGAAGGAGATCGAGGATGAGAGAATGTTTGCAGTGAGCCTGTGGGAGACGCCTACACAGTGACCCACTACTCAGTGGCTCCACAGTTCGAGACCATCCTCAACAGTCCTTATAACATTCGAGTGCTCATCTTCAACGGCGATGCGGACACTGTGAGGGGAAGAAGGAAAGGAAGGAAGTGAGGGGAATTGCAGGTGTGCAGCCATGTGATGAATCGCGTCTTCCTGCAGAGTCTCAACCAGACTCTCCTCGTCTGTCCCTCTCCCCCTTCTATTCTGATCTAGACGAAGGACGTCGTAAATGTGCCGTGGTACTTCGAGAACGTCATTCCCAGCATCGCCGGCTATACCACCTTCTACGCGGGAAGTGAGCTCTCTCTCCCTCCTCCTTCTTCCTTCTCTTCTTCAGATCTTCATTTCTTGACAGTTCGAGGTGGAGGTCACTTTCTAGCGAAGGAGATGCCGGCACAGGCATACCAGCTGCTCTTCAACTTCCTTTTCTCTCGCGACTATTCGCAGGTCGTGCCCAATTTGTAAAGAGGCCGTTGCCTGGAATAAAAGGCCTTTCGAGGCGGTTTCCGCTTTCTGAGAACGGAAGAGTCTTTGAGGCGCTTGACGATGCAAATTGCGTGTGTCTTTCTTTGGAAGAGCTTAGAAGGAGCGGCAGAGGAGAAGAAGAAGGACGGCCAAAGGAGGAAAAGACACTCGCATGTCCCTCCGAGACCCTCAGAGACACATTCCTCATCCCCACGCCGCCGCCCTTTTTCGCGTAAACGGCTGAAGGGAGCATCGAGAAGAACGCCGACGAACGGTGTTAGCCAATAAGAGGTGTGTGGAGGTGAATGCAGAATGAGGAGGCCTTCGTGGACGACGGACGCCCCCGGGGACTCGCCTCGGCTCGCGACTCCTAATCAATCTGCCCTAAGCTTCTCAACGCTCTCCATTACCTTCGTTGGCAGGCAAGCGCCTCCTCCTTCTCTTCTTCCCTCCTCCTGCCTTCTCTTCTCAGTCTCTTCCTCCACGATATCCCTGCCTGTCCCGAGTGAGCAGAGTGCAGAGCGAGTCTTGCATTCCCTTTCACGCCTTCATAAATATCCTCTCGTCGTCCGTCTTTCCCTTTTCCTGACGTCAAGAGGAGAGAGACGTATTGAGGGAGAGGGCAGCCGCAAGGAGTTCCGCGTCCTCTCGCGCTGCCACCTCGCCTCGAGTCTCGAGCTCTGCTTGACCCGCACCACGTCGAATGGCCGAGTGCCCGTGCGTGGCGCGACGGGGGCCCAAAGCCGTTCTCTCATTTCGTCGCCGCTCCTTTTACTCTCACGCGTCATCCTCGCCGGGCTCTTTCTTATTTTGGTTCTCCTCTCAGAAGGGCGAGCCGGCTAAATACGCGCAATCCCTCGAGAGAAGCACCTGAGGAGCGTCGTCGTCGGGCTTCCGAAGCGTCTTTTCTGCGTCAAACCTCGACGTAACTGTTTCTCGTTTGACGTGCGTCTTCTTTTTGGAGCGGGACTCGAGAAAGAATTGCGAGCGAGTACTCTTCCCGTTCAAGGGACGACGACTCCCCGGAAGGCGCTTCATTTCCTGCAATTCTCCCCTCGAGACTCCCACGACAACCTCGTTGACGCCCGTCGCCCCCCTCACCTGCGCGCCCCCTTCCTCTCTCGCCTGCTCTCCCTCGTTTCGCGTATCGCCTCCTCGATGAGCCTTGGAATGAGCCGAGGAGGGAAGGGTTCGCCGAGTTGCTGCATGGATGCTCGCCTCGCTTCTTCTGACTCAGCCCCCCTCGTCGACCTTCTAAGCTCTCACGCCAATTCCGACGCGCTCCATTGTTCTCTCCTTCTTCTCTTCTTCCATTTCTTTCCCTTCTTGCAGCTTCTCCTTTCTCTTCCCTAATCTCCGCTTCTCTCCCCAGATGTGTTCCACTCGGGAAAAAAACGTCTTCAGAGGAATGGAGTCGACAAAAGTCGTGGACCGCCTCACGCACTTCGGCCTCCGCTTCCGTTCCGCGTCCCGCTTCGCCTCTTCGTCGAAGGCGTCGAGCAATGGCTCCGCCCGTGCTCCCACTACTTCCTCGACGACTCGAGGCGCCCCCAACCTGCGCACTCTCTCTTCTGATAGGTCAGTTCTCTGGACTTGAAGAGAAATAGTTGCAGGAGCAGCATGGGCAAGTCCTCGAAGAAGCTCGACATGCCGAGTTTCTCGGCCGAGAACGTGGACCACGGCTGCCCGGAAGGACGACGCCAGTTCTTCCAACATGTGAGTCTTTCTTTTGTTGTTCTCATCTGCCAGTTATGTTTCCTCATCGAGCAGAAGATCGTGCTCGACAGCAACGGCTGTCATATGCGTAGAGACTACGACGAGTGGTACGAGAACTGAGCCTCGACCTCTTCCTTTCTCCTTTTATCAGGCTTGCCTTATTTGTACAAACCGGCCCCAATTCTCCCTCTCCTTCACTCTTCTCCAGTTCCGACGTGTGTAGTTCTTCGGGATGTTCAAGCTGCTGGTCCCTTCTTCTCGCAGTTCTCCTAGTCCAGAGACCCTTAATAAACGGCGACCTCAAATTCGCGCACATTCATGACAACACAGCGAGACTCAGAGAGTTTTTCTACGACAGCTACTGCATGCTTGCAACGAACGAGAACTAACGAACGTTTGCAACAAAAGCATTCGCCCTAAAGTAGTGTAGATCAGAAAAGGTCAGGATTCGGTTAAAGAAGGTGACCTACAGTTATTGTGCCTCTGCTCGACGCCAAACATCGCTTTTGTGCCTGTTGTCAGTATATGGTGTGGCTTCTCTCATTCGCGTGTCTGTTAACAATTACAGCGTTTGGTCGAGGATGATGGCTCTCGTTACCAAGGTCTTCCTGGTCTCATGCATCCTCATCGCTTCCCCAATAGAGGGTTAGTGTTTTGGTGCTTGTCTTAGGTTGACGTGTTGCAGCGGACTTCGTGATCCCGTTCCCCTTCGGCAACTTGAACGTCAAGCAGAATCCAGATGGGACGACGAGCATCGATGTCCAACAAGGCGTCAACGTGGCCGGCTTCGGCGCTCAGCGCAACCTCACCTTCACGGGCGGTAACGGCACTTTCAACGTCGACAGTCTGTTTTCCCTGCTTTTCTTTTACTTCTCGCAGACTCGGGCGGTGCTCTCGTCAACGGTGATCAGTTCGGCGGTTCGTCCTCATTCGGTGTCGACAAGAACTCCGGCCTCAAGCTTGACACGAACGTCACTCTCGGGAACGAGACTGTCCAGGTGACCATTCTTCCTTTCAATATCTTTTCTGCCAGGGCGGTCTCGGCAAGGAGAGCGGCTTCCTCACGGGCCTCATCGACTCTGTTCAGAAGCTCGAAATGACCAAAGCCTCTTCCAGCAAGAACTGATTTCTCTGTTCAATATTTTCTTTCCTCTTGTACTTTGTGACTATACGTTGTGATCTTGGACACGTTCTCATAAATGGAGTGACCCAGCAATGTTCGGTTGTTGTTTGATGGACGGGGAAAGGGGGCCGGTGCCCTTGGCTGAGATCTCATCTCGGGGATCACTCTGCACGAGAGAGACCCATTGCCATGTTAGTTCCTCTGCTCCTCGTCTCCTTCTCCATCGCCTTTGCTCAGTTCAACATTCCTCTACCTTTCGGCAACATTGGACTCACCAAGGACAAGGATGGAAAGGTCTTCCTCCATCTCCTCTTCCCATAAGAGTCCAGGTGTCAGTGGGTATTTCCCGAGGCGTGGACATCCTCGGCTATGGCGCGAAGCAGGATTTGACTTTTACTGCCGGCAACGGAACCTTCGAGACATCGAGTGAGTCACATTCCTTGAGAAGGTTAGCGACGCAGACTCGGGCGGCGCCCTTGTGAACGGCTCTCAATATGGCGGTGGTGCGACGATCGGCTTTGACAAGGAGAAGGGCATCAAGTTGGACAACCAACTCAAACTCGGCAACAAGACCATCGAAGTGGGCCGCTCTTTTAATGTAATCCTTGTTTGAGGGCGGAGTGGGTAAGGAGAGCGGCTTCATCTCGGGAGTCGTCGCGGCGACGAAGGGCGACGAGGCGAAGGAGGAAGAGAAGAAGAAGGAGAAGAATTGAAGGTGCCGCAACAAGACCGCGAGAACAAAGGGGACGCAGGCCACAAAGCTAGTTTTTTTCTAATTGGGGCATTCTCTTCTTGGCGCGCATGTGTGTGAAGGTTGTATTAAAACGTCAGAAGGAGTAGATTGTTGGTGTGCGGGGCGAGGTGACTTCGACCTGTTCCCCGAGAAGCGCCGCGGACACAATGGAGAGTCGCCGCCCCGTGAAGAAGCAAGAAGAGTGACTCTCGACATGTGGCTGCTCTCTCTACTCCTCCTTCTCCTTCTCGTCCACTCGGAGGCACAGCGATGGCCCGGCTTCGTCCTAAGTGTCGACGTGAGTTTGGTCTCTCCCTCTAGAGGCTGCAGACATTCGGACGTCCGATGTGGGTGCCGGAGTCGCGTGTGGCGCCTCCTCCATTCGCTCCGATGCAGCAAGAGAGTTTCTTCTCGAATCAACAAGAGACATCCGAATGGGTGTTCGACCCTCGTTCCAACTCCTTCGTGCCCCTCTTCAACTCCCCGCCCCGCTTCCCTTCAACTCAGTTCAATTCGCCTGTGCAAAGACCGGGGATTCCTCAATTCGTAGACGAAGATTCTTTCGCAGACGAACTTTTTCCCTCCTGGAGAATCGAGGCTTCCACCACAGGCCCCCTTCCCCCTCCAGGCACTCCTCCCACTTCAACCCAAGCCACTTCTACCACGACCACAACCACTAGAAAACCCATTCCTCGAAGAAGGATCTTCGTGGAACCTCCCAAGGCACCGCCTCGCATGGAGTTGCCCCGACCTGGTCCACGAACCTCAGCGGGGGCTCCTGGAGCTCCGGGTAAGGCTCTTGTGCTTGAGAAGGGACTTTTGTAGGCTTCGCTCCTCCAAAGGGAATAAAGGTCGGAGTGAGTCTCTTCAGGGCTTCCTTCTAGTGTCTTTTAGTTCGCTTTGACGGAGGAGGGTCCTTCGATGCTCGGCATCTCACGAACCCTCGGCGACCGCCACTGAGTCACTCAGTCTTCCTTCCCTCATACGTGTACTTGGTTCGGTTAATAAACCTTCCTTTCATCTACATATCATTTGCATTCATGATCTCTCTTCTTTCTCAGAAAGTGGCCAAGGGATGGTCGTCGAAGCGGATGACCACAAGCAAAAGGTGAGTTGGGCTAGAAGTGAAAGAAAAGTGGTTGAGATGGTTGTGCAGCACGAGAGACTCGGAGATGCGGAAGACCCGATAAGTTCTCCAGACGAGGATTTCAGAAAGCTTGAACTGTAAGACGAAGAGAGAGAGAGAGAGGGGGTGCATAGCGTGCAGACTGGAGGAGACGATTTCGGTCACGAGGTGACGACGACGGAGAGGGGAGGCTTCTTGGTGCTCTGCCACACATGGATCAACATCGACGAGAGACTCCACAACGAGGACACAAGGAGCTGCTTCGGACTGAAGAAGGACGAGGTGGACATCGCCGCGTGAGTGGCTTCTCTTGACTGAGAGAAGAAGCAGAGCGGCCAGCATCACTCACGGCGACTGGGAACGACGACTCGAGGAGCGTCTCCATCGCCAGTTGAGAAGTGTTCGAGTGGCGGCAAGGGACGCACTCTGTCGACGTCTTCCTGTCCAGCATCTCGCAGCTGAGGCGAGTTTACGGGCAAGTCGTCTCGCGGAGAGAAAAGAAGAAGATAGTTGTGGAGTCCCTTGTCCGGGTGTTGGTTCTCCTCTCAGAGACACGCTATTCGGGAAGCTCTCTTCGATCGTCTTCAAGTGAATAGCGAGGGCAAGGAGCTGCGACGACGCCTCCTCTTCCCCGAGCACGTCGACTTCCCCTCGAATGCGAAGTGAGTGTGTCACTTCTGAAGGAATCGACATCAGAACCTTACTCCTCCATCCGCCGGAGGCATTACAACGCCTCAGTCTCGATATCAATTCTCAGGTGAGAGTATCTAGAAGGGAGAAGACATGGAAAAGAGAATGGATGTGCCTTTGTGGCTTGAGGGTCGCTTCCATCTGACTCGCTCCCTCCACGCCTGTCGTCTTTTCTTCTCTTCCGATGGGAAGATCACTCTGGTTCGCCCTCTGTGGAAGATGAGAAGACTCAGCAAAGAGACAATGGGACACGACGAGAAGTGCGAATTGCGGTGTCAGAGTTGGAAGAGGGGAGCTGTGGCAGAAGGATGCATGACATATTGAATGAGAAGAAGGAGGTGAAAGAGGAGGACATGGAGTCCGTGTCGGGCTTCTCGAGTGTCTCGGCACTGTCCACGGCGACAACAGTGAGTGAGGTGAAAGAAGTTAGACGTCTCAGAGTCCCGGGTCGTGGCTCGCAGACTGGAAGGACTGTCCGCGAGCAAATGAATGTGAACATCGCTTGATGAAGGAACCCTTGGTCGACGAGGTATCTGAGTATTCCTCTGGAGACGAAGGGAGCAGGAGGAGATAGAGCTTCTGGCTGAGGAGGAGCGACGTCAGCGGATCAGCAAACAACTTGAGGAGCGACTGACGCTTCTCGAGTGAGAGTCTTGATAAGCTCAATTACAGAAACAGAAGAAGTGATGTCCCCGCCTTTCTCTCCAACGAGGAGAGAAAGTGGCATCATTCGGCTGAATTTAAGGTGACTTCGCCATCACCTAGAAGAGGCTTCAGATGGCGAGGAACTCGAACAAGAAGTTCCTCAAAGATCTCACCAAGTGCACGGAAAGTCTCGCCGACGAGGAGGACACTCGTCTCTTGCGGGTACTGTAGCTGAGAGAAAACAAACACGGTCAGCTTCTTCACCTCGCCGCCATTCATGTGAACGACACCTTCGGAGAGGAGGAGAGAGACGTCACGTCTGTTCCCATGGACAACTTCCTAGAAAGATTGCAGACGAGGTCTGGGAGAAGCGTGGCTGCATCTCGAGGTGGATGGAAAGGCGAATGGGATCAAGAATTTGGACACTTTTCGTCAATTGGTAAAAGAAGACGAAAAGAAGAGCGAGATAGGTGAACAAAAGTGCTTCGTCGTTCCTCATCGACTCGCACTTCTCGAATCTCTCTCTGCAGCCGAGATGCGATGAAATGTGAGTGCGAAGAAGACGAAGGAGGGAGCAGACAACCTGAGGAGACGCACCATGTTGCACTGTGGAGAAGGATGCCGTCGACGCGGAGCATCTCGCCGACTCTCTTCATTTTCGTCGCCACCTTGCCCATCATCATCTTCCTTGCCTCGATCTTTTTCTTGTTGTCGTCCCGTCTCTTCCGTGAATAAACTCTCCTTCACTTGACCCAACATGCATAACGATCCCAGAAGCGAATATTGCCCTGAGGATTACTGTAAGATGTTTCATCGGTCGAGAGATTTTGAACATTTCTTCAAGTCAATTTTTTGTACAAAGCCGCATGTGGCTCTTCCGTCTTTCTTCGTTCTATATCGTCAGCCTGATTTGGAGTTACGTATCTCCGCAAACGCTGGGCTTGTGATTGCTTCCATTATATCATAACTCACCAATTTTGCCTTTTCTTCTTGTTATTTCACTAGCGATGAAATCTTATGATTGGACCTGAAACCATTTGTCCGATTCGTCCGAGTTTGAAAACAAGAGACCGGTCACGCGAAGCGTGTGCGCATTCACATTGCGCGTGCTGCGCCTTTTGTGTGCTTCGTGCGGCGAGACTTGCTTGGCATCTCTGTTATTTTGTCTTCGTCGACCTTCTCATTCCGCAATTTTATCCAAAGTATTTCTTTCTTGAGTAAAAGATTGCTTATAGTATCAACTTTTTAGTACTTGTCGCCCCGAGGACAAGTCGTGAGCTGGGCAAGAATGAGCACGGCGATGGATACGGACTCCTCGCTTCAAGTTGCTGATAGTTGGGAGGATGTTGGAGAAAGTAGGTAACTTCTCATGTGATGTTGAGAAACTGACAAATTTCTCGTGAAATCTTGGCATTATTGTCTCATTTTATGTTTACAGGTGATGTTCTTACGCGGCAATTGGAAGAGAAGCAAAAGCAGGTGCGAGAAAAGCAGCGTTCCGAAGCCGAAAAGGTCGCTCGTATCAAGCAGCAGCAGGAAGAGGCTGACAATGCCGCGCAATCTTTGTCGCAACTGGGAGCGAGGTTTTTGCTTTGCGTTTTATCACACAAGGAAACTACGTAGTTCTTCGGCGTCGGCGCTACTAACTGCTGATGCACCACCCGAAATTCCTTTCAAGCCGACGATTCTACGTCGCCCTCAGAGCACTGGAAGAATGCATGACAACGGTGAAGGCGTCAGTGGAGGGCTTAATGGAGAAGGACCAACTGGCGAGCACGAAAACGCTGAAACAGCCTACTTCGACCCGAACAAGAGAGATGCGAAGAAAGTTAGATCATTAGAGGTTCGTAGGCCGTTTATCTCCTTTGATGTCATTGGTAGGAGAGACAGGCAGAGTATGATCAGGCGCGTGGAAGGATTTTTGCCGATTTCAAACCGGAGTCTGAAGAAAAGCCAGCGGCTCAGGTGCTTTGTCCATGTTCAAAATAATTTTGGGTTCAGCCCGCTCGAACACCTGCACGATCTCCGTCACCTGAAATTATTCGAATGCGGCCGACAGTTCCTCCTCCACCCGTGACGACTTACAGTGGAGGACCTCCCATGCCGCCCTACATGTACAACGGACCGCCGCCATTTCCACCCTACAACATGCCGCCATCTGGATATGGTTACCCACCGCCTTTTCAGCAACAGGTACAACCATCTCACTTCGTTAATTTCTTAGCAAGCGCCACCGCAGGGCTATACCATGCCGCCGTTCGACTTCTCTCGTCCTCCTCCAATGATCGGAGGTCGAGGGATGATGCCGCCAGTTCCACCGCCTCCCAACCAGCGACCAACGCCCCTCATGTCTGTCAATCCGAGAGCTCCGGGATTCAAGTGAGTCTGGCAATTGTTCTAATGAACTCCCTTCGTAGTGCTCCTCCACATACGCTGCCGTCGTTCCGATACGCGGCCGAGCAATTCCCCGCGCTGTCGAGGCCGTCGACAGGCGGCGGAGGTGGACAACGAAAGCCGAAGAAGTGGGTGTCGCCAGAGTAATCTCTTGTTTTATGCTCTTCTTGACGGGTTTTATGTTTAAAAAGTCGAGTTTCACTTCTTCGTCTAGTGTCTCGAACGAGTCGTCTGTGTGCTAACTTGAGAGCATCTCTGAAGTTCTTGTCCTCATGAATAAAGTGCAAATCGTTTCCCTGAAAACAGCTGAATATGCATGGCCGAGCTCCTGCGAAGCCTCGAGGGGCTTGGAGAGGGGGCAGAGGGGAGAGCGGGGAGATGGACGACGGGGCGTGCTGACCGCCGGGGTATTAGTTGGTGGAAGAGGATCCTAATCCCGGCGCCGCTTCACGTCTGATTGGAGCTGAGAGAGTGAGTGTGGAGACGCCGTCACCTGCGTCCGAAATTGAGTTAGCGCGTGAGTGGTGTCTCCCTTGGTTCTCGCCTCGGCTCGCTGCCTCCTCTGGCCGTGTTGGCGCGTCGGGAGGGAGTCTCGCGGGAGCCGAACTCTCCTTCCGATGCCATCTTGAAGGCCGTTCTCTTACCGTATTCACAGCCGAATGTGCAGCTGCCTTGCAGCGAGTGGACGGCTGGCTGAGGGCGACATCGACTCGTCGCCCGCGGCGACGGCTGCCGCCGCCTGCTCCTTGTTCCTTTGTGACTCGCCGTCACTGGGATCTCTCCGGCGCCTCAAAAAAGGATCGCCGAGAGGAGCCGCGGGATCGATGACCAACACGCGAAACTTCACTCGCCGCTGCCCCTCGCGCACCCCCGCCCGCCAGTCACGGTCCACTGCCGCCAGCCGTCTTTCCTTCCACTGCTGCCAGCTTGCCTTCCCCTTTGGGCAGCTGTCACGAAGATCGTCGTCAGACGTCGAATTAAAACCAATTTCGCTGATGATTCCTGCGCGTGTGCTCGTTGTTGTTTAGCCCGAGGACGCAATTTGAGAGGTGCTTCGAGGCCCTCGTCGACGTCCTCTCGAGAAGACGCGCGACGCCTTCCTTCGGTGGGCGCCCGTCTGCCCCCAGCCGTCCTTTCCCCTTCCCCTCGCCCCTTCCACTCCGCTATGTCAATTCATTTGTGGTGCAGCGTGGAGAGGGGCGAGCGAGAGGCTCGTCGAAGGCAAGAAAGGCGCCCGAAGGAGATCAATCCAGGTGCCAGGGCTGCTTGCCTTTTCCACGTCTTCCATTCAACGGGGACAAGAGCCAAGTTCCGCGTCCTCCACAATTCCCGCGTGTCGCCGTTTTTATGTGGAGACCGGAGACTGACGATGATTAACGAAGGCTGCATTGCAGACCCCTTCCGGACTCGCTCGACGGCCACCCTCACTCCTCGGCCATCGCCCACTGCGCCGTCTCCATGACCTCGCGACTCGTCAACCTCTCCCTCTCCTCCTCGTCCGAAGACGACGAGGACCCCTTCCGCACGGGGCAGGCACGACGTCTTCTTCGCCTTCCAAAGGTGAATTCCTTCCTTCCTCCGCGTCTTCAGAAGAAGAAAGAAGAAGCTTGCAGAGTCGGTCGGCGATGGCGGGAGGCCAGCCGGTGAGCGAGGCGGAGACCTCGGACAGTGACGCCGAGTTCCTCGTCCATCCTTCCCTGCGTGGTCTCACCAAGACGCGCACCGTCGACGGACTCGCTCGGATTCGAGCTCAGCCAGCGCCGTTCGAGGTGAGTGCCCCTCTCTTCGCTCTTCCACAACCCCGGAGGAAATGGCGACTCTTTTTCCATGTGCCCCTCACGCGACACTCTCTCGATCGAGCCTCTGTTTCTGACGTCCCCCCTTCCCTCGAGAGAGAGAGAGACAGAAGAGTTGTCGCCTTTTCCTTCAAGTTGCAAGCGAATCAGACTCACGCTCTTTGGGACTGAAGCGTTCTCGTTGAGAGGAATCCGGGGGGGGGGGGGTGTGACTCTCGCCTGCCCGTGTCCTTCAATAATCTCGTCTTCATTCGCCGTTGCCCTCGCTGCCCGACCAGAGCTCTTTTCCCTCGCATCCCTCCCTCTCTTCAGATGGAACTCTCAAAGCTCCTCGCCTCCACGGAACGTCTCTTCGCCAAGGAGGCCGAGGCCCCCGTCGCCAACTTTGTGCAGCAGCCCGTGGATGTCCTTTGGCCGGAGCCCGACTGCGATCGTCCCTGGGGCGGCAACTCTTGGACTGCGAGGGCAGCCTCACATCGAAGTGACTCTTCTTTGGCTAGCAATGTGAGTCCTTTTTTGGAAGGGAGAAGGGGCGTCGAGAAGGGAAGAAGAAGTGAAAGAGGAGACCCCGTCCCCTCCCAGTCCCCAAGGGCATTTCTCATCTCTCTCGAAAACACAAAAAACTACAGAACCAAGAGAGGTCTGCCTCAAGCAGTGTCAGCCATGTCCTCTCACAGTTGTCTGCAGGGTTCCTCCTTTCATCGCGAGGCGGAGTCTCCTTCCTGCTGGTCCTCTCCCCCCGAAGTCTTCCTCGACCCGGTTCCCCGTCCCTCTTCGGCCGTCTCCCTCAAGGGCTGCTGGTCGGCTCCAGAACTCTTCGCCGGCGACAACGACGAGATGGCGGCGGCGGTGCCGGAGCGCCGGCGCTCGGGCGGTCGAAGACGCTGTGGCGGCGGCGGGCGCGGCGCCCCTCGACGGCGATGCAGCGAAGAGCCGGGTGAGTGGCGGCGAGGCGAGTAGAAGGCCCTCGCCACCTTAATCGTGTTTCCTGTCTTCTCTCGCGTCTCCCCTCTCGAGTCCGAGGCAACCTGGAGGCGAGCTTTCAGAGTCGCCGTGCTCCATCCGAGTGTCCGTCGCCTCTTCCATCTCCGACTGCGAGAGTCCCGTCTCCGAGTGCTTCGAGGAGCGTCCCTCTCGTCTTCCTTGGGGTCCGTCCTTGCCCGAGTCGCAGTCGATGTTCGTGGACGGATCGCTGTCGCTTCACGAGTCGGCACGTCGTTCGTCGCAGGACGACGACCGCCTCCTCGTGAGTGCCCCCGTCCCTCCCTCCCTCCCCTTCTCGTCGCCCTTCACGGCTGTTTACCCACGCAACGTGAATCCGAAAGAGCTCTTCTTCTTTCAGCGTCATTACATTCGCTGCTCGTCTCCCGCCTGTCAGAAGTTGGCGCGTTCCCTTCCCACGCGTGACGACGAAAGGACGGCGCCCCTCGATTCCGAGGACGAGGACGCCTGGATCGCCCCTCCACCGCCACTAGACGATCGCCTTTCCAAGTAAGTCTGCGTGGAAAAGGAAGAAGTCTCTTAGTTGTGTGCAAGCCTGTCCCACTAAGACTCGCGAAGAGGTGGAGGAGGAGTCTCGAGGAGGAGCTGGAGGAGTGCTGGAGATGCGCAAGTCTGCCACGAGTGAATGTCTCAAGAAGACTGCTCCACGTCGTCGTCGTCTTCTGCCTCGAAGACCCGATCAAGTGGACGGCTATTACGGTAGGAGAAGGGAAGGGGAGGGGGCGATGATGAAATTGAGAATTGTGAGAGCTTCTTCGAGACGTCGAGGATCCTCTTCGGAGGGAGTCGGAGATTGCTTTCACTTGAAGAAGTGGACTTGAAGGAGGAAGACGACTTGCAGGCGAGATGGCGACGTCGCTCTCGATGTACGAGAGACCGCCGGAGGAGTACACCGTGAGACTCGTCAAGGACTTGGGCCGCGAGGAGGACCTTCAACGACTTCTCCGTCAGTGGAGTGGAGGACGTCTCGAAGAAGCTGCGAGAGAAGACTTCTCTCACAGGTCCGCAACCTTCTCCATTAGAGACCCTCTTATGAAGCTCATCATAGAGAGGGCATGCGGGAGAGGGAGCGGGCTTCGATTTCAACGGGAGGGGAGGGGGCGCCTCGATTGATGATCTTCTTCCCTCGTGAGGAAGTGGTGTTCAGATCACGGCCACGGCCCTCGGTGCTGGTTCTTCCGCTGCGTCCCCTCGGCCCTCCACCCGCCCTCGACGCCCCTCTGCCACCACAGCAAGTCGGCGTCATGCGTCGGTCTGTCTTCTTCGAGGAAGCAAGTTCTTCTCTTGCAGGGTCAACTCTCCTCGACTTGCCGCCTTCACGGACTTCGAGACGCCGTTGTCGCCGCCGACGAACGGTGAGTGACGGCGGTGAGCCTCTTCGACACTCGAAACATCGATTCCTTGCTGCTTCTTCGCGTGAGGCGAGGCCTCGTCCAGTGCTGGGCTTAATCTGGGGCGCGCGCGTCTTTTCCGCCAGTTCCTCTCTGCTTCGAAATGCATGCTGCCTTCTTCTTCCACGAGCTTCTTCCCCGTCTATGAGAGAGGTGGAAGGGCTTCCGAGAAGCCTCGAGACGGGCCACTCATCGATCCGAGACTAATAGAATTAAGAGTGCCCCCTCCCCCCTCCTCCCTCCAGAGTCTCCTTGTCTCGAGCGAGGCTCAAAGGCTTCTCCACGTCATTCGCGCAATCGATGCGCGACGCGTGTCCTCGCCGCCTCCATCCTCGTCCCTTTCTCCTCCTCCTTCTTCTTCTTCAACGTGGAAGAGTGAAGACTTGCAGTTCTTCCTTCTCCAGCCACCGGCTCAGGTCGTCGTCTGCCCGCTCTGCCCGCTCTTTCCTCTGCTCTCTCCTCTCTTCCCCACGCATCGATGGACAGTGGTCAACCAGCTCCCGAGGAGCATCGTCTCTGCTTTGGAATGGAGGCGTCGATGGGCAGTCGCTCGGCGCTCCTCGACTCTTCCTTCTACGAGGACGGTCTCAACGGAAACCAACGGGCGGCCGTGGCGAGGAAATGTGAGTGGCCGGCCTCGAGCATCGCTGATTGTCCCTCGGGTCTCTCGGGAAACCACGCAGCTTCCCTTCCTCGGCTTCCCTTTCCTTTCGCTCTTCATGCTCGCTCCTTCAGCGACGACTTTCTTCTCGCAAGAAGATTCCTCGGGCGTCTCCTCCTGCTGCGACTCTCAGAATCCGACGCATCGCGTGCAGTCCGCCTTCATCCCGCGCCACGACGACGAGCTTCTGCTTGAAATCGGCGACGCTGTCCGAGTGGACCGCGAGTGTGAAGACCATTGGTGTTATGGTGAGTGGCTGCTAGGAGAGAGGATTCCCGCAGGAACGAACCTTCGCACGGGACAAGCGGGCATCTTCCCCTCGGCCGTCGTCTGCGAGATCGATCTCGTGGAGGAGATCTGTCTCGGCGCGTTGCCCTCGAATGCGCTGAGTGAGTGGAAAGAGGGAGAGGAGTCTCTTCAGAAGTGATGACCGATGAACGAGACACCTTCTACTTGACGATGCTCGCCTCCATCGAAGTCGCCCATCACAAGGGCAACGACGTCCTCATCCAGGCCATGAACAAGGCGAGTCTCCTCTCTCGAACAACTTCTACTAGGTCCTGGGAATGTATAAGAAGAGGGAGGAGGTGCTCGTCCCGCAGACGGTCCTCATGGAGATCTCCTTCCGAGGCATCCACGTCATCGACAAACGAAAGAAGAACGTGAGGAGTGCCTTCCTCTTCCTCTCATTGCCTTCTCTCTTTGCAGTTCTTCCAATGCCCGACCTTCGACTTCTTCTACAGTCTCCAGAACATCTCCTTCTGCGGTGCTCATCCGAAGCAACTTCGCTACTTCGGCTTTATTACCAAACACCCGCTGCTGCCTCGCTTTGCCTGTCACGTCTTCCTCTCCAACGAGTCCACGCAGGCGATCGTCGAGTCCATCGGGTGAGTCTTCCCGCGGAGGGCAAGTCTTCAGACGCGCCTTCAAGCGCTCTTACGACGAGTACATGGCCTTCGCTCATCCGACTGTGGACATCTGGCTGGAATGAGTCTTCTCTTTTCCCTCTCCTTTCCTCTTGGGCCACCGACACGAGTATTCGCCGTTCTCATCTCTACGGATCAGCTTTCCTTCCAAACACTTTGCTTCTCAAGTCTTCTTCCCTCTTCCTCTCCACAAAGACATAAACAGATTATTTACTCTCTTGGGGGATCTTCGGGGGCAGCAGCTGCTTAGGCGCCGTCGTCACGGAGGGCGTCGTCGAGATGCTTTGCCCGTTCAGCTCGCGACCTTCGTTGTCCTTCGTCGGGAAGGCGATCTCGCTGCGCTGTTCGCGGTACGTCTCCGCGTCCATCGGGTCCTGCACGCTCCTTCTCCTCAAGAAGGAAGACGAACCTCGAAGTCGGGCAGATGGCCGGGTTGGTAGCCGGCGGGTGGCGGCGGCTTCTTCTTCCGCTTGCACATCGCCCGACGCCCACCCTCGCACTTCTAGAAATGAGGACTCCCTCACGAGGAACGATGGAAATGACATTTATTGAAAGAAGTGAGACTAGTAAGGGACAATCCAGTCGGCATTCTGCTCCGGTTCCACCACTTCGAGTCGTTCTCCGACAAACGTCGGCAGACGAGACTTGACCGAGTTGAGATGTTCTCTCTTGGAATAGTCTCGAGACTTGGAGTAGCCCTTGAAGCGGATCTCCTTCTTGTCGTCTTCCGCCTCTTCTTCTTCCTCCTCCTCCACTTCATTCGACACTCGAGTCTTCGGAGTGGTCGTGATACCGAGAAGTTTCTGGAAAGGAGGCGGCATGGTGAGTGAGGGAAGAGTCGGCATCGGGAAGAGAGTCGGGAAAGGCGCAGGCGTCACCGGGTCACCTACAGATTTCTTTCTTTCTGCTTGTCTTACCAGGTGCGAGAGTGGGGATTGTGGGGAACAAGGTGGGCAAGTGGTTCGCCGGGTCGATGCCTGGTGGAAAAGGACCCGTCCTCATCGGGAGAGGAGGTGGCAAGGTGGGGAAGAGATCAGCGAGTGGCGAGAGCAGGGACACTTGAGGCGACTGCAACACCGTATGGCTCTTCATGGCAATTCATACGGGAAGCTTGATAGTGGCTGGTGGAGGAAGAATGGCCGGGGCGGCTTTGACGGCATCTCGAGGCTTCGCTGCAGCGAGGGGAGCTGCATGAACCACGGGGGCTCTCCTTGCTTCTTCTCGGTTTGTGTGATCGAGAGTGCGGGCTCGTGGCAGACCATCGTTCACCGACTGCAGAGCCCTTACGGGTTGAGCTCTGAAGAATGAGAAGGGAA
Organism: Poikilolaimus oxycercus; assembly: GCA_034700245.1. Taxonomy (NCBI): domain Eukaryota; kingdom Metazoa; phylum Nematoda; class Chromadorea; order Rhabditida; family Rhabditidae; genus Poikilolaimus; species Poikilolaimus oxycercus. Next base: position 13,403 of record JAQIXL010000437.1, on the reverse strand, counting down.
AGGGGTTCACCTTCTCACTTCCTTCGCGGCGCTCGCCCCGAATCCGTTTGCCCGAGGGGCGCCGTCGTCCTGCAAGGGAGAGTGTTCAGAGAGCACCTTCATCTGTCTCAGTGGATGGGGACAAAGAAAAAGACGTCCACAATGAACTCACAGCAGAGACTGAAGCAATGAAGACCGACTGTAGCCAAGCTGCAAGAATTCAAAGTCAATAGAGAGACTACAACTAGGTCGTCTTCTAAGATGAACTCACCGAGAAGGAAAAGAAAGCGGAGAAAGGGTTGCATCCGTTCAAGACAAGAAGTGTTGAGCTTGTGAAAGTGACCCATTTGAGATGAGACGAGATCTCCCTTCTTCCCTCCCCCTTGTCCGTTGCGGGGTTCGAAAACGTAAAACTATTTTATTAAAACAAACTTTCACTTTCCACGTCTGGCGTCAATACAAACATTTGAATGTGACAAAGTAAAACGGTCGGAGTTTCACAAGAAAGAAAATATGGGATGTGCAGACTGAGCTAGAGGTGGAAGAGGAAAGGGGGAGCTCTGGCATCAACGGCGAAAGGCGAGATGATCCGCGTCGCTCAGAAGCGGAGCTCGACCGGACGATGCTGCGTGGCGCAGAAGAGTTTGTCCTCGCGAGTGGCATTCGGACACCTGGAGCCTGTGGGATGGCAGACGGAGTCACGAGAGAAGCATCGCTCCGATCCTTTGCACATGTACGGGTCCATCATTGCCTTCTCGCACTCTAAACAAATAAATTTATCCGTCTTTTTTCGAAAGAACCTTGGCACGTGCAGCCTTGCTCATCAGAACTGTCCTCACAGTCGGGATGACCATCGCAGCGAGCCATAGCCGACACACAGCGCTTTCCCTTCGAGCAACGAAAAGTTCCGCTCGGGCAGGTCTTGCATTCATCCTCGTCGCTGCCATCTCCACAGTCTGAAAGCTTGAGACAGCTGGCATGGGAATGGATGTCTGACCATCGATGCCATCGCAGCGTTGCTTCTTTTCGATGCACTTCGTCCCCCTCAGACACTTGAAATCGTCTTTCGTGGCGTCGCACTTGAGGCAATTCACCTCGTCACTGCCATCTTCACAGTTCGCAATTCCGTCGCACACCTTAAAGGTACCATACACGCCATAGGAAACGGAACCTTTTGCTTGGGGATGCATTTCTTGTCTTTCTTGCACTGGAAGGCGAACGTTGAGTCGCACTCCTTACACGAATCCGCGCATACTGGAATGAATCCAGTGCAAGCCAAGCTCTTCGGAAGGGTTTTGTTGTTGGAACACGTCACCATCTCCTCCTTGATGGCAGTCTTCTTGTCGGTTGCCGGGCACATTCCTGAAAAAGAAACATCCCTTGCGTAAGGAACGAACCAGGGCAGTTCTCTTCGTCGAGACCTCCATCGCAGTCCACATTGCCATCGCAGACATCTGAGCGTTCAATGCACTGTCCCCTGTCCTTATCCTTCGAAGCAACCGACGTCTTGCACAAGGCGGTCAGTGATCCAGAACAGCCACGGCAATCGCAGTCCTGTTCATCGGCTCTGAACTCGAGCCGTTTCAACGAAAATTATGCGAAGCAACCTGTCCGAGCACTCACCGATGCCGTTGCACATTTCCCACTTCGGCATGCATCTAGATTGAAAAGTTTATGTGGAAGCAAAGCAAACTTCTTGTCGGCTTTACAGTAGAATGCGTCCTTCTTGCAATCGCTCTTCTTGCAGTCCTGCTCGTCCTCGCCCTTGTCACAGAAAGACTCCGCGTCGCACATGAACTCCTTCGGGACACAAACGGAACGATTTTGACGTTTGCACTTCAACATTCCGTTCGGGCAGATCTTGACATCCTCTTCTGCAATCTCCATAATCACAGAGACATCGCATTTGCACACCGCAATATTTTGCGTTTTCGTCCGAGCCATCTCCGCAGTCGGTGAAGCCATCGCAGAGACGGTCCTGGCGCAAACAAAGACGGGCGTTCGAGGATCCCGGGGCGGGGCAGGAGAAGGAGGTGAGACACGTCTTGCAATTCTCCTCGTCCGATCCATCCGAGCAGTCAGGGACACCATCACAGCGCTTGTTCGTGCTGATGGACATGTCCTACAGAAATTAGACCCTCCGACCCGCATCTCCAACACTCACAGGTCTCTGCGTGCAGAAGAAGCCGAAACCTGAGCAGGCCGTCACATTTGGTGGCAACAACGTGGCAGGCATAGCATCAATCTCTTCCGACTAAGCACTTTACTTCATAAGTATAAAAAAAACCTCAAGATCAGCGTCTGTTTCAGGGAAACCGCCTGGATTCTCACGAAGTGGCGCGCGACCGCCCTTCTGAACAATTGCCTCGGGAGCGGAATAGGTGAGAGCGAAGATGGCCGGGATGACACAGAGCAGCAACACAAGGAGAATCACCACGAACACGACCAACGCAAGTGATGGAACCTGCTGCGTTAAGAAGTGAGGAGTTCACAAACTCGATAGAGGCAGCGACAGCAAGAATTGGCAAGAAAGTCGCGCAGTCCGTCCGCCGCCGCTTGTATGCGCTCGCCAAAGGTTCTAAACCTTTTTTTCCACGATGAGACGAACACATACTCAGGCTTGTTCGCGCCGCCAACGATGACCATCTCTTGATCTCCTTTCAGCGAGCCACCAGACCGATAGACACCCTGAACAACATGAAATGAACAAGACAAAAGAACGAACGCTTCTCACGTCGTAATCGCCCTGTCTGCCGTGATCACGATCCACTGGAGGGCTGTTCGACATCTTCACGCAGTTGTTGAACTCGACCGCACTCCGTAACCGACTGACGCACAGTAGCGCGCGCAACTCGTCGGCTCGCGAGGTCACTTTTGTCTCACAAAAATTTTGACCTCACAAAACGATACGGTAGAAAGCGATTTTCGTGTTGAGAGCCAAGAACTGCTGATTCTTTATTTGTTGTGGTTATTGTCGGAACTCGTCGTCGAAGTCAAAAGGAAGTTTGAGAGCGAGGCAGTGAGCACAACTGCGAGGAGGACCGGCGTCTCCCCGTCGTCCCTCCTTGCCTTGTCTTCCTTGAGCTCCCGTTCTCCCGCGACGTCCGCGATGTCCTTTGAGTCCAGGTATACCAGGGACTCCTTTCTTTCCCGTTCTAGCCTCTTCTCCACGAGGCCCCGGTCTTCCGGGGACTCCTTTCCTTCCAGGTCTTCCAGTCACAATAACTTGGAAGATGTGTCCAGGAGATCCGGGTTCACCGGGCTCCCCTGGCTTTCCATCTTCTCCCTGCTGTCCACTCGGACCGCGATTGCCGGGAAGGGAATTTCCAGAAGTTGCATCGAAACCTGGCAGCCCCGTTCTTCCAGGGGCTCCTCGAGGACCTTGTCTGCCTGGAAGCCCCGCTCGTGTCTCGGGGCAATGGAAGCAGAAGGCATTCGAGGGAACAATTGCAGGCGGCGCAATGAAGTGGCCGTCCTGTCCGTCGTCTCCGGGGACACCATCAAATCCTGAAATCGTCCAATGAATGGAGATGAAGACAAGTCTGGAAGGGAAACCTGGCAATCCCTCTGGTCCGGGCAGTCCTTCTGGTCCTCGCTCTCCATGAGCACATGTACAACAGTAGAACGGGGATCTGAAGGAGAATTCCATGTCCTGTCCTTCATCTTCATTCACATCCTCAGGAACATTCCCTTCTACGATCGCTTCCTTCGAATGAGCGACATGTCCGTCGTGGACGTTCTTAGAAGTTGAAGGGAAGACGCGCCGGGGAATTCGAAGGGAGAGTCGTCGGCCCGTCTAGATACTTGTCCCTCTCAATGAAAGCAATCAGACATGGTGGAGTTGAGTCCAAAGTTGAGAGATGCCCTCGTGGCAGTGGTGGATATGTTCGTCGATGAAGGACTTCTGAGAGAGAATGTGGAGGACGAGGAAGGGCAAGACCACGGTCAGCACCACGCTCGAGACGACGGCTGCCACCACTGAGAAGAAGGCCACTCGACGCAACTTCTCAGCTCTTCTCTCGGAGAGAAGAACCTCGAGAGGGGACATGGAGAGACTGTCGGGGAAGGGGAGAGTGACTCGAGTGAGGCCCATGAAGGTCGTGCGTCTACGGGGCACTCAATTCGAAGAGTTTTATTCGACAGAAGAGATCTCTTATGCGCGAAGAGTCTTTTTCTAGAAGAAGAAAAGGAGATTGGAGTGGGCGGTTAGATGAAATGGCACGAGGGAAGAGGGAGGAGAAGGAGACCGTCTCCCTTCACTCGGAGACGGTCTCTGGCTGTACGCGTGAGACGAGGGATGAGCAACGAGGGTGACACCGGCACAATTAGACTCGTTCAGAAGACGAGCTTCAATTTCATGAGAGAACTGAGTACTCGGGAGTTGGCCCGGTTACGGTAGGAGACGCCCGCCTTGATCGCCGTGTCGAACACTTGACGAACACCCTGAAGGAGAGATGAGTGGGGGAGCACTCTCACCTCCTTCGACTTGGCCGAGCACTCCACCACACCATAGTCGGTGAAGGCGCGAGCAACGTCGTTGGCCTCATCTGTCGATACGAGATGGGTGTAGACGTGGAGGTCGCTGTCTGTCTGAGGACTCGTCGCGTTCGACAACTTCTTCTTGTTCTCCTCGCGGATGTCTGCCTTGCAACCGACGACCACCACGGGGACATTCGGACAGAAACGACGGATCTGAGGGAAGAGAGACTGTGGAATGGAAGGAGACTCTCACCTCGGGCAGCCAGCGATCTCGAATGTTCTTGAGGGAGTCGGGTCTCTCGACGGAGTAGCAAGTGAGGATGACGTCCGCGTCGGGATACGAGAGGGGACGGAAGGAGTCGTAGTCGTTTTCTCCCGCTGTGTCACACACTGTCACCGTCTTCTGCAAGGAGCTCCTTGAACGAAGAGAAGTGGGAGGCATGGAAGGGGCAATTCTCAGTTCCCTCGAGCGAGAGCTTTTCTCACGAACTCGAGGGAGTCACCTCGGTCGACGTGGGGCGAAGAGGGGAAGAGGGCGAGAGGGAAAAGGTCGCTCGAGGGAAACTCGAGACTACAAACCAGCCAAGGGGATTTCCTCCCTTTGCCAGGCCGCTCCTCTTAAGGCATCGACTTTTGGCTCGTTCAAGACTTGAGGCAGAGAAAGGGAGTTGAGGCAGAAGACGAAGTATACGGTACTCACAGTCTTGCCGTTGACTAGCGCTTCGATGGCGAAGTCGTCGAAGGCGGTGGGAGTGTAAGACTCGGAGAAGGAGCCGCCTGCCTCGGCGACGATCAGCGACGTCTTTCCACAGCCGCCGTCGCCGACGACGACGATCTTGAAGGAATCCTTGGTCATTCCGTGGAATCCCTGCAACATGACAACTCGGAAGAAAGAAGCAAGAGTCTTCGTCCCCAAGACAAACGCGACTTGGGAAGAAATTCTCTGAGAAGAGGATCTCTTCCAGGAGAGCTCAAAGCTGGCGCAACGCCCACGTCTTTGACGTCGGCATGTGAAGGAAGGGGAGGAGGGGAAAGAGGAACAAAAGCTGAGATCGAGGCCAACAAAGCATGAAGAAGAAGAAGCGACTGCAGGTGGCGCTCACGGAAGGAGGGAGGGTCTGAGACTCCGAAGAATGTGGCCGTGGGCCAGAACTGCCTCGCTTCGTTGGTGTGCCTGAGAGTTGCTGAAGGCAACAAAAGACTCCTCGAGAAGAGCTGCACGAGCCTCCTTCCCACGGTTTTTAAGGGAGAGCGGACGAAGGGACGGCTCATCCCCGAGCCGCCCACCGCGAGGCGCCTTGACTTGAGGACAAGCCGTCGCCACGTCAAAGCAGACGTCGCAAGCGGATTGCAGATCGCCGCCCGCTGAGAATTGCCACTCAACGCTATCTCGGGCAGATGCTGGAAGGGGAAAGGGAGGATGTTCTGAGAGAAGTCTCAGGTGGGGGAGGGGATGGAGAGGGGGCGTCGACGGGGGAGGAAAGGGGAAGGGAAAAGCTTGGAGGAAGGAAGAAAACAGAATGAATTGTGGCCCCTTCAATGGTGAGACTCCTTTGAGTGGTGAAGGAGACGGCCTTTCAGTTGAGGGAGAGTCACCGTCGTGGACGCGGACGCGGTGAGCGTCGTCTCTCTTGGAGGGTCTCCGAGGAATTCCCTCTCGGACACGACAAATGAGCACGCGAAGAGGGGACGGGCAGAAGAGAGTAAATGCAACTTGTCCACATCTCTGCCTCCCGCGGAGTCCCAAAAGAGCCCTCTCCCATACCCCCTCCAGCTTTAATACTCGCAGTTATGAAGGAATTTGCGTGAAATGCTCGAGGTGCGGGGGATGTGAAGGGGCGGCCCTCCCTCCTCCCTTCTCCTTCTGGAGGGTCACCGAGGAAGCGGAAGGAAACACTCTCAGGGGACACCCTCTCCACGACGAAGAAGGAAAAAAGGCTCACGCGAAGGGAGTTGATTTTGGCGATGCCCCCCCCCCCCTTCGCGAGATGAAAGAAATTGGCAACTGCGCACGCACGGATGTGGACATCCGAGACCTCGAAAGAGCTCGAAAGCCGCCGCCCCTCGACGTCCTTCGTCCTCCCGCTGCTACTTCTCCTACGACCTCCCTTGACCTTTGGTGCCAGGAGGCGAGCCACAATTCACGAAGAAGCTGGAATCATCAAGACTCTCGAGAAGACAAGCATCGCTGACAGGAAGTACGGTAGTGGACAGAGAAGAAGGCGAAGGAAGGGGAAGAGGAGAGACGAGCAATCGCGTGCCAGCAACGAGAAATGAATCCGTGCGAGTGAGAAAATGAAAGCCTCGAGAGGCTCGTCCACCGGGACGTCGCGTGTCTCCCGGTACCGTAGACATGCAGGGGACGATTGTTGGTGGACCACTTGCTCTCTGAGGTCTCTAAGAGACTTCCGGAGACGGCGCTCCTTCTGCTCACGGGGCATCTCCCCCGGGAGGCGTCGTTCAGGTGTGCAAATTACTTGGAGAAGAAGGAAAGGGAGGGAAGGGAGAGGGAAGCTGGGGAGAGGGGAGGCCGCCACTTCTCGGGACCCACCCATCAACAGATGAATTGAAGAAGAGTGCGGGAAAAGAGGAAGGGACGCCCTTGGAGGCGGAAGCGGGCCAAGTGCCGAAGAACGAAGAACGACGGCGATGGGAGTCGAAGACAAAGCGGCACGGAATGAGAAGACGCGTGACGCAGCGAGGACATTGGTCGGAGGGGCGGTTGTCGGGGAGAGGGACGAGGGGAGGGAGGAAGGAGGGAAGAGCGAGGGACGGCCTTCCCATCGAGACGCGTCATCTCCCCACTTCGTTAGAAGGAATTCATCTGTGTTTGAGAGAAGGGAAGTTGTCTTGTGATTAGCGGCATCGACGGCATAGTTTATAACTGGATGCGAGAGTCTCCAGACAAGAACCCATATTCCAGAAGAAGAGCAACAAGAAGAAGAAGAAGGAGAACCGAGCTGCGGACGACTCGAAAGGGACACGTTGATCCAAGAAGTAAAGCAGATCTCTCTCAGAATGCCACTCAACAGACAACTCCTAGAACTCAACAAAGGGGGGGGGGGGGGATCAAAGATGCGTGGTGCTCGTGACGGAAGAGGGCCCATAGCGGCGCGTGAAGACATCCGCTGTGGGCGAGCCTCGTTGTTTGTAGAAGAGGAGATAGGCGTCGTCCGATTGAGCTGACTGGGAATTGATTCGGGAGACAACCGAGTCGTCGAAGTTCCGCCATTCTGAAGAAATTCTTTGAAGGAGAAGGGGAAGACAGACCGATCTCGGACTTGGTCGAGTCGAAACCCGCGAGTCTTCCCATGGAGATGTAGTGGCCGAAGTAAGAGGAACCCGAGTGACAGACAACTCCGGTCAGATCGTAGATGGTGGAAGAAGGCTTCGGGGCGGAACTGCAGATAAAATGGGAGAGGTCGAGTTCCGTCTGGGGGTAGACCACTCGACGTTCATCCTTTGAGCGTCGATGTGAGGAGAACATGGAAGCTGCAAGAAGAAGCATTTCATATGAACTGAGACCCTCACCCGTGTAGACGAATCTTTTAAGTTGAATGATGAGAATGGGAGGGAGACGATAGAGGATGAGTTGCTTCGTCGCCTCGACATGCTCCTTGCAGCCCGAACAATACCACGCTTCCTCCGCGCAGCCGAGAGTTTGGCGAGTTTCTCGGTCTGCTCGCGATCGCAGTCCACTTCTTCCTTCGTCTCAGCTGTCACGAAGGGACGTCCATTCTTGAGATTCGACCAGTTCAGGGAGACGATGCCGCCATTCGGCAGGTTCAACGGCTCTGAACAACTCTCTTTCTCTCACATCCGAGAGGGGAAGACGAACCATTCTTGTCCGAGATCTGAGTGCCGATGCTCGCCGTCAAGTCGTTGAGATGACGCAAGACGAACAGCTTCGAGTCGGGCTTCTTGAAACGCGGCTCGGGGATTACTTGACGGCGGGCCTTCTCCTTCTCTTTCTCCTTCTCCTTCTCTTTTCCGACTTCTCTTCCCAGGGTGGATGATGGAGAAGGTGATGACGACTTCTGCACAATTGAAGATAGAATCGAGAGCTCACCTTGGAACGTCCATTCTCCTGGGCCGGGGATGGTGCGAGAGTCTCGGCTTCGTCCTCTTCAGGAATCGTCTTCTCGCTCTTCGTTTCTTCCTTCGGTTCTTCAGAGCCACTTCGAAGTTCGTTGAGGGGCATTTGGAAGACATTCGTCGAGAAGCTGCAATGTCCAAGATGAGAGAAGAAAAGAAGAGAAACGGACCGACAACGGGACTCGATGACCCGGCAGAGTTGCGAGTAAGTGAGACGACTTCGAGGGAGGGAGACGATGAAGGGCTGTCCCACAGACTCCCCCATCGGCCTTCTCTTGCACTCCTCTCGATGACCATTCGACCAATGCTGTGTTTGACAAGTCCTGAACATCCTCTCTCTTCTCTTCCCCTTCACTCACTTGTCACAGTAGTGAGCGTTGTAACAAGCTTCGCAGGCTTTCAGATTCTCATTCGACTTCCCGCAATGGCCGCAAGAGAAGGGAAGATTTCGATGGAAGAGAAGTCGCTGAAGAACTACCAACTCGACGACTTCCTCGCCGCAATCTGCTGCCGAGTGAACTTGGAAGCTGAAGAGAAGAGGAATGAGAAGAAGCTGAAGAATGCTTACACGTGGAGGACATCGCCCGTGTTGATGGTGGAGGCCTTCTCGTCGTGTCGAATGAGTCTCTGCACCCTCGAGGAATACGTCTCCATGAGTCGCATCTCCTTGCTGTTCGCCTTCACGAGATCGCCCACGGCAGTCAGAAGGTCGAGGATGGAGCCATCAGCGCTGTATTGCACGGAGAGTTTCACGGGAGCTAGATGAGGATCCGTGGGCCAGTAGTAGAGTTTCGCTGTCTTCTTCACTTTCGGGAAGGGAACTGGCAGATAGACAAACGGATCGAAGGTTATCGACACCTGGAAAGACTCTTTCATTGGATCTTCGAATCACTCGCCTTGTCACACTTTGGACATTGCAGTCTGGACTTGAGTTGTCCGTGGAAGAGGTCCACGAAGATAGAATCATTGCGTAGAAGATAGTTGGTCCAAGCCTCGGTCGACACTTCCGGATCTGGTCTTCCAGCCGCCTCGACAGTACTCGTCAAGGGCTTCTTCTTCACTCTATTCACATCTTCGTGGAGGCCGTCGAGGAGGAAAGAGAGGAACTCGTGGGCATCGTGTTGGGCGAAGTTGGCGAACTGCGAGGCCTTCTCGGCGACAAGCTCCTTCACTTGTGCAGGTTCGATAGCTCTGTTCATGCCACTCCACATCTGCTTCATGAACTCCGCGAAGGCTTCTGCCAGGCGACCCTTGAAGCCGAGAGGATTCGTCGTGTTCACTTCCTGAGAGGAGTTTTTCAAGAGGGGAAGGGCAAACCTGTCTGTGGTACTTGTCGAGGAAGTAGATTCGGAGTTCGATGAGATTGACGAGCATCTGCAGAGTGGCATTCATGAAGCAGGTGTTGCCGATGTTCCTCAAGCCGGTGTAGCCGAGGTTGACCACAGTGCCCCGCTCCTCGTAGGGGGGAACCTGGAGAGTCGTCGACGGAGACACACAAACCTTTGCCGTTGGCTTTACCGACGAGTAGTTGGAGTCGAGGTAACGGGAAGGCGAGGTGGAACCGCTGGGCAATGTTGCTGCTGCAAGAGACGACGAAGAGGCGGAGTACGGAGGAGGACGTCGTGAAGCGAGATACGACGAACTCGACGAGGAAGACGATGCAGGAGAAGAAGAAGTTGGCATGGGTGGAGGCGGGGGAATCGTTCCTCCAGCTGAACCATCCACTTCTTGAGTGAGTCTTACCATTTCGAGTGGCTTCTCTTTCCTCCCATTCCTTCTGATCCTGGTACTCCTTCTCCCTCTGCGCCCTTTCTGCCGCTTGCTTGTTTAATTGCGAGACGGAAGGCTTTCTGAAAGAAGATGATAAAAGAGTGAAGAAGAGGCACCTGTAGCTGATGGCCGAGGTGGAGCGACTCCTCAGAGTGGGCGAGGGCTGCGTCTCCGTCTGAGACTCTCGGAGACTCTCTCGCAGAGGTTCCCTCGTGTCTCTACTACGAGTCAAGGTGGAAGAAGAATAAGTAGACGGCGAGTAGGGAGGAGGCCTCGTCGACACTGACTCAGAAGTGAGTTGTGAGTGGAAGGAACCTTGAGTGGAAGAAGAGGGCGTGTATTGGTAACGCGTGTAGGAGGAAGGCAGATGACTAGCTGAAGGAGAGGAAGAAGCGCCCGAGGAGACGTATGTTGATGAGGCGGGAGAATAGCGATATGATGAAAGACTGCAAAGGGGATGTGTACAGGAGAGGGAAGAGATGAGTCACCTCGAAGTGTAGGGAGTCCTCGTTGAATAATTGGAAGATCTGATGTTCGAGGTGGAAGCCGAGAGACGGCCCCATTGACTGCCACTTTCCACTTTCCTCATCGTCAACTCGCGACCGCCACTTCCAACCTTAAGACACTTGACTTCATTGGAACAAGCAAGTTAGTCCTCTTCTTCTCGAAAAGGATGAATGGAAAGAAGAATTGGAGAGAAGTATAAAGGAAGAAAAGGAAGCGTACCTCGAGTTGGTCGGGGAGGATGAGGCCGGCGAGAGGCGCGTGCCACAGAAACTCGCGCGCGCTAACGCGCTCGCCGTATCTCTTCAAGAGAGGATCGTCGTCGTTCCTGGAAAAGAAAAAGAATAGAGAAGTTGAAGTGAGAGGAGGGGGGAGGGGGAGGGGAAGTCGCCTTATCGTGTCTCGGCTCGCAGGAAGCGAGTCGGCAGACGTTGAACAACGAAAAGAGAGAAGACTGGGGGCGCGCCCGTCGAGAGGGCGGCGCTGCGGCGACGGCGGGCGCGCGAGAGCGCATTCAAGAGAAGAGATTGATCGCGCTACTCGCGTTCCACGACGCCTGCCAGCCTCCTCGCTGCAGACACCGCGCGTCTCCACCCTCCCTCGGCTCTTCTTGTCCAACTGAAGGGATCGTCTGTGGAAGACGAGACTCCTCTCGTCGAGATCGAGTGTCGTCTCATCCTCGTGGCTGTGGATAAGCTCGGACTAAGACGTCGACGTCGACACCCCTTCGCCTCCCAGAGAAGCCCGTCCCGAGAGAGAGGACTCACTCGCAGGTGAAGTGGATCTCGATGGAGTCGGGATGAAGGAGGAGTTGTTCGATGGCGAGCTGCTTGTGCGTGAGACGGATGGTGACTCGGTCGCCCTTCTCGATGAAGCCGTGCTTCAGAGAGTCTGCAAACCTCTTCTTCGTTCAAGAGAAGGACTGAGAGGAAGAAGACGAAGTTGATTCTATTCGAGAGTCAAGGAAGGACTACTAGAGACGACAATTCATTGCTCATTCATTCCCCCCCCCCCTCCCTCGCCCCGTCGAAGGACAGCCTCGACGCCCGCGAAGAATCGACAAAAACGTCTGGCTTCTTTTGAAGTGGCGCCCGCGGCACTCCTCAAATACTCCGCCCGCCCGCCTGGAACATCCGCCAGGTGAAGCTCGAAGAAGAGGAAGAAGGCAGACGGAAGACCAAGATTACAAGCTGTGAAGGGGAACATGACGCATTTGGGCGGGGAAGGAGAGAGGGAGGGAGAGGAAGCAGGAATTGCCAGCTAACGAGGGGATAATCCAGGACGAGGGAGAAGCGCGCACCTGCACTTGGAGGAGACTTCGAGAGCCGAGCATCGATCGACTCAGCGAGTCAACACTCTTCCTGGCACATCACCCACTCGCCGCCGGCATCCTTCCCCCTCCCTTCCCCTCCCCCCCCCCCCCCTACTCCCACCTCCCAGGTCTCCCTCACAGAGCAAGGCGCCGGCGTTGAGTAGCTGCACTCGTTCGCCTCTTCGTGTCTGCCACTTTCGGCCGTCTGCAGCTCTGCAGCGGCAGAGAGGGAAGAGACTTGGAGAAGGGAAGAGACTCTCTCCCCTCCTCCTCTTCTCTTCTCGACCTTCACAAAACCCCTAAGAGCATTTGAACCATTTTGGCGTCGCCTTTTCAATGGTGGCATTCCCAGGAAGAGCAGCCCCAATGGAGAAAGACACGCATGAGAAGAGGTTGATAGTGAGAAGGAGTGAGTGTGGAAGTCTTGCAAGAGGAGATGAACGGGAAGAAGGGCGACTGGCTCTCGGCGACTAAAGCGGCGAGTGGGAGGAGGAGGAGGGGAAGGGCGAGGGTGTAGGCAGGCGCTCTCCCTCTATCTCGCCCGCTGAACACCTCGGAAGCGAGGAAAAGAGAAGGTCCATCCAGGAATAGCGGAGACGGATGAAAGGGCAAGTGTCTCTGCGGGTCGAGGCGAGTCTCGAGGAACAGTGATAACGACCGAAAGAGGAAGAAATCCGCTTTGCAAGCGATGCATGAAAGGTGACCTTGTGAGACGAGACAGGGACCGCCCTCGTCCAAGTCCTCGAGGGGCTCCTCTTCACCCAGGTCCTCCATGCTCACGTCCACTCCCGTCTTCTGACGATTCAGCTCGCGCGAGTCCACCGATCCATCCATGTGCTCGAGTTCTGAAGAATTGAGATGAAGAGGGAAAGGGTGAAACCATGAAAGTCGTCTCCGAAGACGGGCTTCCTACCATCGGAGGCGTCTTCAAAGTCTTCTTCGTCCATTCGTTCGTCGCTCGAATAGGGTGGAGGCGGCTGAAACATCTTCTCTCGTGAGACACAAACAGAATTCGCACTTGAAACTCTTACTCCAAATTTCGTAAGCTAGTGTTAATGAGGACAAGTGATTGATATGCAAGTGCTAAGTGAACAATTCTCAGGAGAGAATGAGGATCTTTTCTTCTGCGAGAGGAGCCTACCTGAGGGGGGAAGCTGGCATCGGTGGCAGACTGGAATGACTGCAGAGAGAAGAGGGAAGACGAGGGCGCCGACGTCGCCTCATCCAAGTCCGGAAGTTGAGACTCCTCGGGGTCGCGCGTCAT
>JAQIXL010000436.1:0-32079 GCA_034700245.1 Poikilolaimus oxycercus | reverse complement strand
TCCTTCCTCTTCCATTTTTGAACCCACAAAGCGAAACTCCTCTCACATGTCACTCATTTGCATTTCTGTTTCTCACAGTTCTTGAGAGCAAATCCTCTGCCGCGTATTGATGTATTATTTATGCGTGAACAAAAGCGTCTGCAGAATCTCAACTGTTCGTTTTGGAAAAAAATATGTCGTCCTTTCTTGAAACGCCTTTTCGATTTGAAGCCGGCTTTCTTTCGGCGTCATTCTCACGCCAATTTTGGACGGCGACGTCGCTTGGCGTTTTTCCACGCCACTAATTTTACGCGACACGCGGTCCTCGGGCCCAACTTGCACTTTTATTGCAGATTCTCTTGCAGTCAGACCTGGGTCTGATCGTTCTCTGGGGCACAATAAGTTTTCGTTCGTTGAAGCTTGAATTCTCCAGCGTCTTCTCTGCTCTAACTTGATTTCGAAAACAAATAGTCTAGAGGGATTTCGAGATAGCGATGTTCACGTGAAATGAATCCTCTCGTCTGCCTCCATCATGCGCCGATTTCTCGAATCTGCTGAAAGCCTCGAATTCTGTTTACAGCGGAAGTTCGAGGCGAGCAGAAAAAACGAAGAAGCCTCGAGACGACGGACTAAAGGACATGTTTGTGTGTAGTCCGACGTTGTCTTCTTCGCGAGCCCCGCAAGCTCTAAGGCCCCCGTTCAAAGTCTGTAAAATATTCATTTAGGGGGAAGTTTTAAACACTGTTTCATTGCTTTTCCTGTCTAAACATCCGTAAAGACACGATTATTGTCTTTGTGTTAGTGATAGCACGTATAACACGGTCTGAATCTCTCTCAATAGGTACCTTTTGCTAGATTTTTCTTGCCCTCACGAATATCGAGTGTTCATTTTTCAACGAGTCAAAAAAATTGAAATGAAATATGTTCCATTCGGGAAGTGTCTCTTGGGTAGAATATTACTGAAACTTTCGCTGCTACATCGTAACTTTCGATTGATTTCCAAAAGCAAACAATTGCGCAGGCTCCTTTTCACTCCCGCTTTCTTATTGTTAGGCGGTTGAACGCTCGATCTGCATTTCTCTATGAACTTTGAGTGCTTGCTTCGGAAACCTGAACCTCCCTCTTTCTTGCAAGCGATGTTCAGTCACGGCCTTTAATAATTCCGGTGCTATTTTTGATATGCGATTTGCTGCACAATGCGCTTTGTCATTATTCCCTGCAGCAATCTTCTACGATTTAGTTCTGTTTCAGCTCAATGCGAACAACACAAAAAATTTGGCGTTCTAATTATTTTCTGTCGGGTAGTTGTCCAAGTTCCCGAATGCGTTTCACTAGAAATTATTTTTATTTGCAGAAGAAGCGGGCTTTATTCTTGGCGTGTATCGACTGGTTACAAATGTCGTCTTGCTTCTTGCTTCTTATTACGCATTCAATCCATGACTCTTCTCTATTGCTTCTCTCTGGTGGCTAGCCTGTTTTCGATTCCGTGCGATGAACAGAACAACTAGGTAGTCTTGAGGGAATATGATCTTGAGCGCATCTGCACGTGAATAAGATGCTCCACACGGTTACTGTGATGAGGTCTCGAATTGTGCGACAACAAGGGGCGACCATCGTCATGCATGTGATTTCAGAAAACGGCTTGAACACAAACACAGACCATCACGTTTGAAAGCGATAACAGAAGAAAACATCACGAATTGTGTCTTGCTCATTCATCTCCATTGGCCATGCATTTCTGGACATCGTTTAGGACGCTCTTTATCTTCATCTCGTTTCTCATTGAAGGCCGTCTCAGAAACATTCGAGGGACACTTCTGGGATCCTAAACATTGTTTTTTTCCGTTGTGGGACCACGTACGACTGCGAAACTTGGAGTTTATCTGACATTAGTTGTAGTGTGAAACCTGCCGAGATTGTCTTATCAATGTTGCATTCTTATGGCTTCTCGCTCTTCATGCATCGCGATGTCGATGACACGTCTTCATTAAAAGGTCTTTCTAATTGCCTGAGTTTCTCCAGTTTTCATAATTCTTACCTGCATTGCATGGAATGCTTCGTGATCTTGCCGAGTGCCTACAATTTTCAAAACCAACTCGGTCTCATCATGGAGCTATGTATGTACTTTGTTATTACCTTGGTAAGAAACGTTCTCGTATCACTCAGATAAGTATTCTGACAAGCCGGATTTCAAGCTAAAGGAAGACCTCTTGTTAGAAACCGGATACGTGACTTATTGTTAGCTGCTTCTTTCGCCATTTACTTGACGCCAACTCCTCCTCTCTACTCAGTCCTTCTTCGAATATCTTACTCGTTCCGTGAAAAATACGAGCGTCCGCTTGATTCCTATGCCTCCTCTTCCATTGTCCTCTCTTCTTCCATTACGAAGGCGACATGGCGCGATTTCTCCCCCGTCCTCCGTCGAGCTACGAGTCTCTCCTTTGCTATTCTTCGAGGCTTCTTTTTTATGGGAAAGGCTTTCTTGATGAAGCAGTGAGCTCTCCTCTGTGTCATCGCACCTGCATTCAACAGGAAATGTTTCTTAAATTTTTGCGCGGTAAAAGCCTGCAGGATAAAGCGGATGCTTCAATGGGCGTTCTCAAGAAAGTGACTGTCTCATGTTAGTTGCAACTTTTGTCTCACAATCAGTTTCAAAACGAAACAATCTGTTGGATGCCACCAATTTGCTAATGAGAAGTGGTCTTGATGTCTTCTTACAATTTGGATGCGACTTTGAAACTATCAACCATTATTCGATCGACTTTGGCTTTTCAAAAGTGTGCATTTTGACATTCAATCTCGCTTAAGAGATTCACAATAAGGTTTCAAAATGGTCAGTTTCAGTATAGAGAAATCTTCATACATCACCGCTTCGTGGAATGCCTCCACTGTTCGTCTGGTTATTTTGTGCGACATATCTTATGCTTCTTCCTTTCCTCGTACTCTCTCGTTGCCTCCTTGCCGGGGTATCCAGTGATGGACCTCCCACATTCCCTCTCCTCTTTGTTTGCAATGGATTTTCCCTGACAAATGACGCCGTTCTCCACCCGGAAGCGGTCAACCGGCGGCCGCGCTCGTTTCTCACTCGAACGTCGCTTTCCTTCCCTTCCTTTGGGGAACAATTGCTCGCTTAAGGTCATTGGGTCTTCAATAAATTCTCCCAGACGAGACACAAAGTGGGTCGTTGCGGAGATGCATTGAAGGAGAGAAGGCGGGCGAAACAAAATACGGCTTTCAGTTTTTTAGGACGACAAACGAGTTTAGTGATGCGCTTTGAAAGGTTTTTCACGACCATTTTCTTTGTTTTGAACGCCTACATAGAAAAATGTAAACTATTGCAAACTATACGTAGCATGTCTACCGAAGACTGCTCTCAGATTCAGCTTATGACAGACTTTTTCCACGACGAACAGTCCCATTGCAGTCCGTTTTGATGTTGATTCAACTGTTACTGTCGAAATCGATTCGTCTTTTGGCTTTTGTAAAAAGTGAGTCACGCCTGTGTCATCTGCATCAGTTGATGCTTTTGTTCATCTTTGTTTCGTTGAACGGTGAAACTGAGTTAGTTTGTCAACGGTGCGATCATGAGTACAAGCTTATTCGTTCAGCCATTGTCATTGTTCTTGACGATCAATGGAGTTTCACATTTCACGTTTATCATGGAGTCTATTGCCTTTATCGTTAATTGTGCTCTATATGTACATGGTTTGCAAGGCAATTCGTCCTCTCTCTCACTGAGTTTATTCATCGCCCGGACGGGAGGGAACACGTTCAGATCTTTTGCACATCTGGTTGCTTGACGCTCGAAACTGTTTTGACCTTTTGACTTTTTGCGCTCGCAGTCTTTGTTTATGCTTTTGAAGAAATGGACTTCCTCTTTCTCCGTCTTCTCTCGTTTCTTCTCATCCACTATCACCATTCGAAGAACACCGAACCTCTCTCTGCCTTGTAATTCTCGAATTTGAGTTTTTTCCGAGTTGAACAACAACACGTTTACGAGCCATGAGAAGCCATTTCACTGTCAATTGTGCCGCTTCTCAAGTGGCGTGGCGGCGCCGATTTTATGGGAGAACAAGGTGATTTTCACGCTCTCCGTGTTAATGGCTTCGGGTTGCCCTTTAGGCCATAAACGGTCATGAGTTCTTGGCGAGGTATTCTAAGCCTCGAGAGGAAAAAATTTCTTCTCCCTTGAAGTCGCACACAGCTTGCTGAGGCTTTCTTCCTCTCGAACACAGCTTAGTGCCTTCACTCTTCGTTACCGAGCTCTATTGTTTTGTGAAGTAAACACTTCAACATCTCTTGGAGTCGACGCGGTTGCTAGGCTAGCGACACCTTCCGTGTTTCTGTCCTCTTTCACACCTTGGATGACGCCTTTTTCTAGTCTCCTGCCGAGGCTTCGTGGCCCACGCATTCCCGAACATCTTGAGGAGATCCTTGGTTTCGATCGTAGTTGTAAGGTTTCTCGTTTAGACTCTTGATCTTGGTCTTTCAGTCAGTCACTCGTTCTCACGTCGCCATTCTTAGGGGGACCATTTCCAAGTCCTTTCAAGACTAGTGTCCATTTCAGGAAATGAGCAAGCGGGAAATCAAATAGGGCCGTTACCCCTGCTAGGGCAACCCGTGTGGACTTATCGGCACTCGCGTTTTTTTTCGGCGAGAATATTTGCTGCCGAGCGTGTCGAGCTTGATGTTGCGATTCGTTTCGTAGTTCACCCATGAATCGGAGAGGTACAATTTCTTCAATCGTGCAAGTCGATGTCTTGTTCCAAACATTAAGATATGCTTCTCGTCCCACACGTTAACAACAACATGTATGATGATTCACAATCAGTATGTCTCTGTCTTGCTGACATCACAGCCCATCACCGTTATGCATTCCTTCCGGGATCCGATGCAACAAAGAGAGTCGCCCCTTGTGTGCGATGTCTGAGTATCCAGGAATGGGACTCCTCATGGCTTCTCCGAACCACGCGCTTGCTGCTCTCTCTCCCCAGGATATTTTCATTGTTGATGAATGACGTTGGGGCAAGGGGCCGGAAGCGGTCAGCCGAAGCTCGTTCTTCATCGTGCGGAACAATTGGGTCGGTGCTTTTAGCTTCTTGGCCAATTGTTTTGGGCTCAAAATACGATTGACCCAACGATTTATCATCCATGGCTTGCACCTTCACATGCGCTCACATCATTCGCGGCTGCTCTCTTTTAGCTCGCGCAATCACATTGCCGCCCTCGAACTCGATAGCGCCCTCGTTTCCGTCCCGAAGCGGAAATTTTGTCATTCCACGCGAATCTGGTGCACCTTCATTTACGGAAATGAGAAAACTCAACGAGTAAAGTGATCGGGAAGGATTGAAACCACCGTCGACGTGTTGCTCTTGACACCCTTTTCTTCAGGATTGTTTTGATCTAAGGAAAGCCTGCACCTATCAAAAGGATTCTTTGTAGTGGAATCAAAAGCGAGTGGTGAAACTAATGATTCTTTTCTGCCGGATTTTTTATGAAAACGTATGTGGATCTACTTGTCAGTATCTTTTCTACCTTGTGCCTCGAATGCATTTGCCTTGAAACTGAAACTTTCACAAGTGCATGTGATCTTTTCTTCATCCTGCCACATCCGCCTATTGCAGCTTCTTCATTTTGCTCGCTTATACTGTGCCTTTGAAGCATTCTGGTCGATCTTATGTTTGTGCCACTAAACTCTTCTCTCACTCCTCTCCATCAACACCCTCTCGATTGGCCTCAAAGATCTCGGTCCACGTGGCCGTCGAAGATCTCGAATTTCTGCTGCCAGAACGCTTTTCCGCTGTTCCCCCATCTATTCACTTTCAAGGCTTTCACCCTCTTCTTCCGAGCTTTTCTCTTTGAGTCGCATCAACGTCAAACATCCCCTCTCAGGGCGGGGGGGGGGGGTCGCACTGCCCGAAGACTCCCAGGACCACTCTTCCCTCTCGCCGATCCCTCCTTCTTCTTCCTGCAAGCGATATCCATGGCAAACACTGAGAAAATGCTGGGGCGTTCTCCTTCACTCTAGTGCTCTCTCCCTCGTCGTCAAAGTCCCGGAAGTTTTTCAGACTTTTCCTCTTCTGCAAGTCTTTTCTCGAAGAAGACGCAAAGAACAGTGAGTCTAAAACAAGAAACAACCAGCGTCAGACTCTGTGCAAACCGTTTGGCCCCCACGAACGAAGAAGTTCCCCCCTCTCTGTTACTTCTTCACGAGTTTCTCTCGAGGGGGTGCACTGGAGTGGTTTGGAAACCCTCCTCGCCGACCTCGCCCTTCGCCCTCCTTCCTCTCCCCTCGCCGTACTCCCACGGAGTGGAAGGAGTCCCCTCTACTACTTAGCGCGTCCTTCTCTCTTTCGCAAAGTTTTCCAAACAGCTTTTGGCCTTCTCCCTTGCCATTGAGCTGAGAGGAGCCTCTTGAGTATCTCTCTCGTGGGGAAGAGATGTGGCCGAGTCTTTGGAGTTTGGGACTGACCCCGCGAAATCAGAAGTTGATCTTTTCTTCCTGGAAAGGAGGCTAAATAAAATTTCTTTCTGATTTTTTGGTTTTTTTCTAAATCGAGATCGAGCAAGCGGCGGAAGGCGATCAAATTGCTCTTGCACTGGCACAAGGGACATCTCGGCGAAAGGAGAGAGAGAGCGCCCATTTAGACGAAACGTCCTCTCGGTCGCGTCTTCTCCGCTTACTTCCTGGGAAAATCTCTCGAAACGTCAGAATCTCACTCTGTCTGCAGCGATGTTTATCGGGCGTTTGGAAAAGTACGCTTCGTCCAATCTGGGTATTGTGGCTCAAATTCTTTCTCATATTAGCACCGATGGGTCCTGAGATAATTTTCAAACTTATAAGTTTCACTGCTACAGCACATCAATGCTGAGGGCCAATCGGGAATGTGCTCCTTCTTGTGGCCAGTTTTCAACAAATTTTTCGGTTTCCAGAATTTTCAGTTGTTCAATACTCTCTTCACTCCGTTCAAGTCTAAACGGGACTAAACTGTTGCTTCCTTTACGGACTTTACGTGACATTTGCGAGCTTGACTGCCTTCTCGAGGGCTTTTCCATCACGAGCTTCCTCTTTCTCCGAACCCTCGTCCCTATCTTTCATTCTCAAAGAGAATGTACTGAGAACCCGGCTTATAAAGGGAAGGCGTTCTTCAGGCTAAAGACCTTCGGACCCTCTAAGGACCACTCTCCTCAGTCATAAGTCCTTTGTGTTTTGGCATTCGCGGTGTTCCAGTCCGTCAAATGACTTCTTTTATTGCCTTGTGGTCTGGCGGGTTACGCCCCGACCTCATATCCCAGTTCTCTTGGTTCGATTCCCGCCGTGCCATCCACGACCTCTCAAGTTACGTCTTTCTCCGTAAACTCAATGCTGGTCGAGCCAGGAAGTTATTCGTTTTCTGTGCTTCGTGAGAAAAGTGTGCGTGCAAAATTTTTTATGTCTCCAGAGGTTTGAGTAGGCGCTTCTCTCTTCGTTCATCACTTCTTGGAGTTCGTCAACGTCTCGAAGAAAAGCGATAAAATTATCCCGTATGGATATGTGAGCAATTGCGGAAGAAGAAGAAGGAGATGTCTCTCGTCGCTCTTCGTCTCCAATATCCGCACAAATTCGTTTGCTTCCTTCCGCAAACTCGCATCTTTGCGCAAGTTTGCGAGATCATTTTGAGCACGTAGCCGTTTATTCATCTCGTCATCAGCTCCAACCACTTCAACCCGTTAGCGTACGCCTAAGCCTAAGGTTTTCAGAATCGAAATCTTCCTTCTGCAAGCGCGTCGAGCAACGACTTCATGTGTCCCCGTTGAGCTTTCCCTCCCCTAACCAAATGGGCGCTAGTAACGGCGCGCACAAGAAAATGGCGAGCGCGCGCAAATTTTTATGCCTCCTTGGGGCGTCGTGAATGCTTGAGCGCTAGTGTCTCCAAGGCGAGACTCCACGCGTGCAAAGAATCTCCCTTGTCAACGACACAGCGATGTCGTGTCCGATAAGCCTAGGCCTAAGCCGAAGACGCTATGCTTCGAGATCTTTGGAAAGCGTGCAAAGAAAAGGGAAAGGAAGGTGGAGGTAGTTGGAAGTTCGAGCCATTCCTCTCAATGACCGGGGAATCGAGTTTACTCGGAGAAATCAGTCGCCGTCTATAACTTGCTGGTGTAATGAGGCCGAATCAGGAAAGGGGCATGTCGGGACAGATCGTGCGGCGTGCCAGACTGCACCTTGCGTGTGCCCCTTTCTTCAGAGGAAAAGTCCAGCCGATTCATGTTCGAGTTGAAAATGGAGTGTGTATCGCTGGATTCTCTTGTTCAAATACATCTTTTGTAACCACTACAGGGCACACGGACAGCAAGGAAAGGACTGAGTTATTCAGTCGTAAAGTCTGACTCATCTTTATCGCGATCGCGGATGCGTTTCGCTTTCATAGCAATAAGCGCAAATGTACTGTCTCCTTGATTTCTTCTTTTTCTCACTCTCAGCCTTGAATCTCTTCCCAAACTTCCGTTATTGCCGCATAAGTCGATGAGTTTTGTAAAAGACAGATTTTCCTTTGATATTGTACTTTCGTACTAGTGGGGCTGGGATGGTATATCGAAAGTTTTTAAATCGGAAGAGATCCCCGTTGCGCATCTCGTCTCTCAACTTTACTTTCCCTCCAACCTCCAAAACGGCACGACTCACAAGGAATTCAATTTTCGCCTTCCTTTCCCCCAATGCCGCCTCTTCCCCAGACACTCTTCCCGAGAACGGACCAACCTATGCTCGCAGTCAGCCTCCATCGCTGTGGAGAGCATTTTTCGAGCTTTTCTCTCGTCTTCGCCTACCTCTTCCTCTATTCCATCGCGAATGCGCGTCCGCGAGGCGCAAATTCTTGCAAATTCGTTCGCGCGCGCAAAAATTTATCGCGTCCTCCACCATTTTTCCGTTCCTCTACCCGAAGGCCTTCTTCGGTCCACCGCCCACGACGAAAGTGTTACGTCGACACATCCGTTTAGTGATTTTCACGTGAGGACCTCCTCTTTGGCCGAGGGACGATGATGATGTGTTGATGATTGGGAAAAGGTCGGCAAGGGCAAAGTTTTGCAGTCGCTTCCTGTGCGCAAATCGAGGGAGTAACGAACGCAATTGGACAGGTTTCACTTCCAGTCTTTGAAGCTTTTCTGTGAAACCATTCATTGCGAGCGGAGTGGCTTTGAATGTAGGCAAAAGATCGCATCGTCATCGTCTTTGGAACCAACACTGATACAACGTCGAGAGCTTGCGCAAGAGCTATCCAGCGCAATATTTCTATTTTGAAGCCTTTCAAATGCTTTATTTCTATCCCAAAGCCGGCCAAGATATTGCAATCAAGCCCATTCAAAGCACATCAACATGCGCAGAAACATATTTTTTTCTCGAGATACTTTGGAGGTGCGAGGAAATCGAGCCTTGACGAGAACAACATGATCGCATGCTTGCTTGAGAGAGAAAAATGTACTCTTTAATTGCCGCTTTCTCATCCGCTCCTCAACGAATGGCCTCAATCTGCTACAGAAACTGGAGATAACTAAATTTCTGGACAAAAAGCTACAAATCCCTTGCTTTGCTCATTAGTCTGGTCTCACAAAGTTCGCTCAAACCATGCCCTCTCAGCTATAATTTCCATCGGCGTCAAAAGGCTGAGGCTTCTCGAATTTCATTCGGGAAATATTTTCCGCACCAGCCTTGAAGACGCACATAATGGCACAGGATGACGCGGATGAGGAGGAAAAGGACCGAAGAAAGAGGGAGAGAGGCTCGAGTGACCGTTTGTTATTCGACCTCTGATCACTTTTTGTTCTCAAAGCGGGAGCCACTTGTGGTCTTAGAAAGGGGAAGCGTTCGCTTCCCGCATTTGACGTCCAGAATAATTTCGTGCTTTGTGATCTTTGAGGTTTTGCTCACATTAGAAGAAGTCATAGTAATGCCTAAAACTGTTAGGTGATTAACGATCAATCCGAAACGCATCAGGAAGAAATCGGGACTATTTTGCAAAACGTACGAACCATAGCCATCCCGGAACGCGAATTACAGGTCACTAAACAGTTAGCAAAAAGTTGATACTCACAAGACCTTCATCCATACATACTGTTGAAATAGATACCTCCGTGTGATGACGTGACTATCCGAGTGCTCGACGATTGCGTTAATTGTCTCGATGAAACTGATTCTCCAACCATTCTCCTTGAATCCTCCTATTATGGAACCCTTTGCTGTGCTGCAAATTTCAGGCATTCAATTCCCACGCTGAAACACATGCCAACTAGCTCCAAACTTCACACCCTTCCCTCTCCTCCTCTCCCTCTCTCCCTTTGAAGTGATCAAAGCGCATTCAATTTCTTGTGTTGACACGTCCTCCCAGTTCTCGAATCCCACACGTCCCTCTTCTTTCAGTCTTCCTATCCTCTCCTCTGCCCCTCCTCTCAATTACTCAAGGGACGGTTCGACCACAACTTACTTAGGCGTCCCTTGTCGACTTCGAGGCGTCTGGGCTTTCTAGCACCTCCGGCTCTCCTCTGAGGATTCTCTCTTTTCCTCGGTCGTCGTCGCTTTCAGAATGTGCGAAATGCATCTGGACGCAAGGCGACGAGTTCGGCAAAAATTCCGCGAACCCCCACACCCCCTTTCGAGGGTCTTTTTTTCTTTTTCTTTCGTCCTCGCTTCGACATTTCTCAGGCGCCGGGTTCGGGAATTTTATGGCGAGAATCTCTCTGAAAGAAAAGTTTGGTGGTCGCTCTGGTCTTCTTCTTCTCCTCCTCGAGTGGGCAAAAAGTCTTGAGTTGGCAGAGAGCCTGAAGAAAATGGAAATAAGGAGGTCAGGGAGCAAAGACGGAGGAGATCCTCTTCTCGAGTGAGGAGAGTAATCGAGTTAGTAGTGTTTTCATCTGCTTACGGAAAGGAAGGGGAGGCTATGGGGAAGAAGTCGTAATAGAGTCTGGTGTGCTATAGAGTTCCTTCCTTCTAGTAAAGAGAGAAGCGTGCTTTTGCTAGTTCTTTTAGTGGATTTTGTGGATACTGTGGGCATTAGCGAGTTCAAGCTTTTGACGCAATAGCTTTCAAAGTCTGCGCATTAAGCCCTGAGACTTTCCGTTCACTATTTTCACTGGTCTGGTTTTTGGTTCCAACAGTTATGTCTCAAACATTTTACTTATAGAACTTCTCTTCAATGTTCACAATCCGTCCATGTCGATGTTCATCACGGCGTTGTAAATTTCACATTCAATCGAGAAAGAGACTTCCCTAAACGCCGCTCTTGGCAGCACGCGTGCAGCCAGGCGGAAACACTCGAGACGATTTGCAAAAATCCAGGCGAGTGCAGGAAATATCTGAAAATTAGAAAAAAATCCAGTTCGAGTCTGCGGAGAGCAGAAGAAATCACGCACGAATGTGTGTGCCGAAAACTGCTAATTTTAGAAAATTGCCCCATTTTTCTTTCGAAGAAGGCGAACACCATACCATTAAGGCTCGTCATTGGGAGGGCTTGTGGGTCCTCGTCTCTCTCGCTCTCGTTGAGAGAATGGCGAATGGGTTGTATGCCCTGTGGGGGCAAGAGCTTTCTTTGTTTTTGGCGATACTCTCTCCAGTCACGTAGAAACGGAATCAATTTCAGGTTCTTCATGTTGTTGTTCCTCCGCATCTTCGCCACTAGGCGGATGTTCCATACCTCTTAAAATACTTAAAATCGGGCTTGTTTGCCGTGTCTCTGACAATTATGATTTGAGAACATCATAAACAGGAGAAAATTTGTTTTAATGGTTTGGCACTCAATCGCTGTAGCTTCAACAAAACACTCCTCTACGATAATTGCCCGTATTCACGTTTTCAAAAGTCATCATTTTGAATTCGTTCCAATCGCCACGTATTCTTCACGATTTGATTCTTGCGCGGTAATCTTCTTTCGAAGCAGCTAATTTGTCAATCCAACCTGAATCAAAATTCTCTTTCCAGGCGCTCTTCAAAAGCAGCAGAAGAAGACGCTTCAGCCTCAACGAGCTCCAGAAGCTCCAAGGACGCTGCTCGTCCAAACGTTGGGCACCTCGCCTCTGGAGAGAGGAGAGTAGACTCCGCCCTCTCGCCGGCTGCTCCGAGCCGCCGCGGCCTCCGTCGCTTCCCTCGGCGGCCGCCCACTCCGCCTCCTCGCTCTTCTCCTCCTCGGCCAGCGAGCGCCCGCGCGCGGATTCACCGCTCGCTCGGCTGGACACTCAACACTTCTTCTCTCTTCTTCCTTCTTCTACGTCTTCCCTGCTTTTACCTTCGTCAAATTGATTCCCGACGCGAAATTCGCCATCAGCCCGATTGACTCGGAGCCTTACCGTATCTCAGGATGCAATGCGCCAGCGTCAACGAGACGGAGATGCGGGCCGCCATGGTCTACTACCAGGAGGTACGCGGTGTTTTTATTGTCTTGAATCAAGTTTTATCTGAAATTAAAAAAAAAGAATTTCCGTGTCTTGGCCCCGCTTTTCGCGACGGGACCTCTTCAAAGGAGCGCGCACGCGGCTTTGTTATTTGGCTTGGCCTTTCGATTGTTATGGCACTTGCCGTCAGCTTTTTCATTGGCGCTCTCTCTCTCTCACTCTTTGAAGCCTTGAGACCACCTTGACCTTCCTTCTTTTCCTTCTTCCCGTTTCGGGTGGAAGGGGGGAAATTTCCGCGTTCGCCATTTAGTCTGGCGGTTAGCGAGATGGATTTCGCACGAGAGGCGCCTGGTTCAATCCTTAGCAGGCGTCGCCGTCGCGTTTTTATGACAGCCGCGAGCATTAGCGCATCCGACGAAGAGGACGACGAAGGGTGGGAAGAGATAGAGCCCCTCCTCATGAGCACTATTCAAAATGGCGTAAGCACTATGGTTTTGGTCTTCTTCTCTGCATCCCCTTTCCCTCCTCTTCTCATTCAGAACTGCCAAACACATTCTTCATCTTTTCTGGCTTCTTTCCTTCGTCAACACATGTGATCACAATTTTGATCTCTTGCAATTTACTTGACTACCGGGTTGACTTGAAATTTTCTCCAAGATCATTAGTCGGAGAGCGTCTTTCAAAGAAGAAAGAAAAATCTTCACCACGAGAGCGCATCGTATGTGAGCAATTATGCAAGGCAGCCGGAGGCGCGCGCACGCCCGCACGCCTAGCGGCGTCCGCCAAAGGCTCTCTCACTCTCTCACTCGGAGTGGAGAAAAAATTACCCCCCTCCCCGTCCTTCCTTTCTCGAGGAGTACTGTAGGGGTAGAAGAAACTTTTCAAGAGGGTGGCAGAAGGGCGGCGGCAGTTGAGGGAGGAGGGCAGAAAGAGGAGAGCTGAAGCAAATCCGCGGAAAAGGAAGCGGCTAGAGAAGGAGAGAACCAACACACATACATTCAAAGAGAGAAAGAAGAAGCTACTTGCACTCTTGGCTTTCGAACACTTCCTTATGGAAACGCTTTCTCACACCCCGTTTTCCAAAAACGTCTCTTCTCCTCTTCTGACTAACTGACACACTTCGCGTGTGACTCCCGCCTGTCGAAACCGAATCTTCGGTTAGCGCCATTCTGGTGTTTGCTGACGCATTTTCGGTGTGTGCATTTGTGTGTGCGCAGAAGGCGAGCATTCCACGCGCCTTTTTCCTCAACGGGAAGGAAGGCGCGCTGGCGAGCTCCAGCCACAAGCCACACTCACGGCGAGGCCATATCCGGAGTGAGAGCGTGGAGAGCCTGAAACCCTCCTCTTGCCGCCGCCTCGACCAACGACCCCCCTTACACACACTGGGCCCACTTCCTTCTTTGGGGGGTTTCCGGTCTGGCAAGGCGCCTTTCGGGTGTCCATCCAGCCTTGTGAGGATGCAGGCAATTTTCCAACAAAAAAACTTTGGTTCACCTGGTTCACTCTTTCGCTAGCGATGCTAGAGGACCTTTTGAGAAATTCACGAACCCACACGGGTTGCGGGTCGGGTCGATAACCTGCGTGTTCCTTTGAAGTCTTGAGACCTCCAGCTGACGCCGTGAAGGAAGAAGAAGAATAAGAAGGTCTTCCAGACAAACTAACGCGACCTCAACAGAAAAACGTGCGAAACTCTCGAAATGCACATTTTGTGCTGTCATTTTACGAGAGGGAGACGAATTTTCACATGACGCTTGTGGGCAAAAAACATCGGGCCGGCGAAACGGCTTTGTTTGTGGGATGCCACTGCGACGAGGAGGACCCCGGGGTTTCAAGGCTTCGAAGTAGACGCGCTCGCCGCGACCCTCTGGGGACCCCTCAGGCGCCTCGTTCGCGCACACTGAATCGCCGAAGAAGGAGACCTACAGTAGTTTGTCGCAACTTCTACGTGCTCTTAGGCTTAGGTTCTCTCTGGTGTGTTTTCACTTCGAGTGGTAAGCACTTTTGTGCTTTTCGAAGATCTCGTCCGCCTCGACGGAGAGGCTCTTCGCGGAGGGGGTCAGGCTGTTCACACTAGGAGCGTCTCTCGCTCAGCGTGCGAATTCAATCTCTGTTCGAGTGCTGCCGAGAATTCCCCACAATCCGTCCCGCCATCCTCCTCTCCACCTCTCACCCCTCACATCCCCCTCTCACCAGCTCTTTTGCAAACGCCGCAAAAAGCGAAGAGAAGGACGAGGTCGGGGTTGTCAAGTGCTGGGTCCCCTTCTCCTGATTCACGTATATTTCTTCCTTATAGCCTTGTGGAGAGCCGCTCAATAATCTCCAAGACGCTCAAACAGCTGAAGCACCGGGTAGCCCTCAGGGGTTGATTCAGAATGATGCGCATACTTCCTTAGATAAATTCTCCCTCCCCCCTCTTCGCAGAGGTTTCGAATTGAAAACTGCTCGAAGAGAGAGAGCGTCGCAGACAAGTCCACGTCAATTAACGCTCTTTCCTCCTTCTCCTTGAGAGAGTCCCAAGAGTACTTGACCATGTCTAGAGGACACCCTCAAGTCCGCCGTTGAGAAAACGGAACGCGTGAAGTCTTGTAGTGTGGAAGTGTGTGGAACTTAAAAAGTGGAGAAGTACTTTAACCGCAGGAACCTCTTAGCCTCTCTCTGAGGAGTGGCGGCAGTTAAACGTCACAAAGGCGAGCGCGCGCAACAGCCCCTCAATGACATGCGCGTTCTGCAAAGCACGCGCGCCGACTTCTTTTTTGACTAACGGGGGGTCCCGGAACTTTCAAGTACGCGACGGCGGCGGGGTGGGGGTTAGAGAATCTCAAAAGTTTCTCCTCCCTTCAGCTTCCTCCTTCTGGCAGTTTTTGGTGCCCCCACACATTCTCCATCTTCGTCATGCCTTTGAAAAGAGAAGAAGAGGACCAAGAAGGAGGGAAGAAATCTCTTTCTTCTTTGGAAAATTTCTGCATGAAATCAATTTATGTGAAGTCAGCGAGACTACTTGCACATGACGGGAAGAGACAAGGGAAAGGATGAGAAGAAAGGCGAGCCTTGGCGCAGATTCGGGGAATACGAAGTTATTCACGCCATACACTCCTACACCACCGCCACGTTGGCGCCTTTGTGGTGTCGTCCGAGAGCACTCTTATGGCATCGATATCGACCATCGTTGACGAGATTCCGGTGTGTCTGCACTTGACGTGCCAGATGAGTGGGACCACTTGAAGAGCGTCACCAGACTTGCCGAGCACGGAAATCTAGCATTTCCGTATCTAATTTCTTCTCCAAGAAGACCAACGCCTCTCGCCGCCACTTTTAGATTACACCAAAGACTGACGTGTAGATCAAATCTTGTTGATCTACTCGTGTGCATTTTTGAGAAACCGCATTTTCCACCAGAGAGATTATTTGGGTGACAAAAATAGCATCCTCGGATGTGTCTGGAAGCTGGGTCCTCGTTGTTGTGGACATCGGGCGAGCGGGCAACGAAGGCATTTATGGGAGAAGGAATCTGCCCTTGCGGCTGAGGGCGTGGGAGCCACGCGGCCATCATGTGGCCATCCCGGCTTCAATATGTTTCAGGGCGCTGCTGACAACGGGGGATGAGGAGGACTCGGCCTAGAACATAGCGAACATAAGTTCCCCCCTGCGTGACGAGAGCAGGTGTGTTTGAAGTCTTTCCGTCTCTAGCGGAATTCGCTTTCCTCTGTCTCTGAGCTTTTTGACAACTGCTTGTCACGGCCTCCGACGCGCTTCTCTTTCTCACACGTAGAGGAAGAAAAAACGAAGGGAAGAGGGAACAGCGTTTTGATCTGAGGTCTCAAATCTTCTTTCTTCGTAATGAGGGGAGAGAGCTAGATGTTGCGTCCAGAGAGCCTTGAAGGTGTGCCCTGCTTAACATGCAGCTGACCTCCTCAAGGAGAGTTTTTAGTTTCATCCATCAACATACTTACCCTTGCTGCCCTTCTCCTCCTTCCAGTGAGGAGTCTCTGCAGAGATCTCGAGGAATTCCTCGAAAACGATCCCTTCGGCCGGCGGCCTGCAAGAGTGAGCAGTGGCCATGAGCAAAACCCGTGGGGAGCATCGTCGTCGTCGTCTCCCGTCCGAGTCTTCCTTCTAGCTCAAGTTTCAGCCTCCTCTTCCCCTTCTCCCTTCCCTCCTCTCCTCCTTCAGCAAGCGCGCGTCAAACCGCATTCAAAAAGTCGCGTGTGCGGGCCACTTGAAGAAAAGTGTCTGCGGGGGTCGAGGGCAGCCCTGGGCAACTCGCCCAAAGGGCTTCTTTGCTTGTGTATGAGAGAGAAGAGGGTGAAAAGCCTAGGAAAGCGGTGAAATCCGCCTGCCGGAGCAATGCGCAAGCAAGTACGATGGGGCTCACGCAGCGAAATTGCCCTCATTAGTCCCGGCGCCAGCACCGCATGCGCGTCAGGGACATCCACACAGACCACTGCAAATGAGCGTGTGTACGTCTCCTCTCCTCGCTCTCTCTTAAGGGTGCTGACTGGCCTCTTGGACCAAGTGAACTATGCCAATTCCCGCTCGGCCTTACAAATAGTCTTCAAAGAAGAAGAGGAAGAAGTTCGGAAAGACTAGAGTTTTCAGGGAGAAACACTATGACTCGAAATCGTGACAGAAATTAGGGAATCCACACACGCAGCGGAGAAAAATTCACTCCCGCGTGTGGCTCAAAAAAAATTCCTCATGCTCGCGGGATTTCGCCTGAAAGGCCACGCAACGTCGTTGGCGGAGATTGCGTGCCGAAGAATGTTCTTTCGAAGGCCGCCCGAGGAGGGTTCGGAGACGAGCGCCAAGCGAAGAAACATGAGTGGTGGGTCCCAGCACGAATTTTTCTCTCGTCTTCCAAGCCTTTTACGTCTTACACATTCATGGGGAACCCACTTTTTTGCTGGACCGCTCAAGTCTTTGGTCGTTCATCATAAGAGAGAAAAAATTGCATTTCTTCTCCTCGAACGACATAACTAGCAACCATAAAAATTCCTTCGACTATGAGGAGTTCAACTCTCTTTTGTGGTCGAGCAAAGGCGATGGAGGAGTGTTCTGTCCTCCCCTGTCCCGGGAGTCCTGGCTCGCGGCGCGCGAGAGGCCGAAACTGCATTTCCTCGTCCTAACCCCGCCGTGTCCTTCTCCTCCATCCGCCCGTTCAGCGAAGAGGCGCAGGAGGGCGACGGAGGCCGATCGTCGGCCCTTCCTCCCAGAAAACACGCAACGAATTGCATTTACACCGTTCTTCGAGCCTTCTTCCTCTCCTTCTTGCTCCACTTCCTGGGCACGCAAGCGAAACGCACTTTTATTTCGTTAAGATTCTCGTCTTCCGAGACCTTGACGACGAAGATTCCCTCTAGAGCCAGAAATTATGCCCACAAGAGTCAAAACACGATGAAATGTTGTTCCGTGGCGGCTCATATGTTGTGCGTTTTCGTTCCCGCGGCCGTTCTTTCACTGCCAACCCACGGGGTTGTTGTTGGTTTTCCATTGACAACCAGGGGGAGAGATGAGCCGCCCCGTGGTCTATCTGTGTTGTGCTTGACGGAGGAGATGCTCCCTTTCACTCTCGGCCTGAAAAGATCCGCCTTGTCAGCATACGTCAAGGCAAGGCACGCACGGCACAGCCACCCCCTCCTCCTCCCTCTACCTTCTTCCTGTGCCGCCCTCTTCTCTCTTGAGCAGCAGTTTTTCAAGCTCGGGGACTTGACAAGAGAGCGACGAGGGACGCGACATTCACAGGAATTCAAAGGCGGCCGCGACGAGCGAATTTTCCTGGTTCGAAAATCGCATTCAAGTGTAGACTTTGGCCGTCTCTCCCTCCTTCACTCCTCCTCCCTCTCGCTCATCCGTTTGCAAAAGAGAAAATTCTCGCTGGTCAAATCGAATGTTTTGCTCTACGGGCGTAAGATGAGGACAATTATGCGGCGGCGGGAGAGGGTTTTGGAGGTCCCCGCCGGAACACATTGCCCCGGGGCCCGCTAACACAACATTGAGAGTGCGAGGAGAACGTTTGTATTGGAGTTTGTGTACATTCAAAACGTTTTCCCACTGGACGAGGAGAGAGCTCGAAAAGAGCGAATTCACTAGTTCAAAGCCCCGTTTTTTTCCCGCGTCCCCCCCCCCCCCCTTACGGCAAAACCGGCAAATAACAGCCTAAACTGCCGATCAAAACATGTGCGATGTCGTCGACGAGTGAAAATTTTTACCCTGAACAACATGCTGAATTCTCGCTAAGGAGTCCAAATGTAGAAGGAGCCGGGGAAAAGGAGAAAGAGGAGAGTGACAAGATGGCACGAGTTCTTGAAGGCTTCGAGCCCTTTTCGGAAGCGACATCCTCGGGACAAGCTGAAGTATCTATAGAAGACTCTTCGCGGCTCTTCTCGTCTCAAGAACTTTGACAAGAGAGTTTCTCGAGAGCAAGGAGGAGGAAAAAGAAGTTCCGGGACGGCAGCAAAAGCGTCCCCCGTCCTTTATGTCCCGTCGATCCCATGGCTGAAACTTATCTTCGTCCGGTTCTTCTCTTTCTCTTGCTAGCCAAAGAGAGATCCTTCTCGAGGAAGCTAAAGCCGAGTGGCCGGCCATCCACTTCTTGAATAAGTCATTCATTGGAGCGAAGAGCGGCCGGCGAGCGTCTCCGTCGGCATTCTATGACGTTGAAAGCGAAAAGCCGAAAACGCTTTGTGGGACGTGCTGCGAGGAGCGGAGGGACCATTCAGTTTCTGGGTCCGATCCTGAAACGATGAGGAAATGGGCAAATTTCCCACAAATTGCCACGGTCGCCTGGAGCCTGCGAGCCTTGTATCAATGGAAGTCGTCGTAAACACATAACGCCCTCCATCATAGAGTCACTCGACCTTGGACGTGTGTGTGACGGATGGGTATTTATCGGATTTTACTCTCTCTCGTTACTCCGAGACCTCCAGAGACTGGAAAAGGTCCCTACTCTCAGGGGTCTGCATCATTAGCGCGTCGAGCAGCAAAAGAGAAAAGAAAGACACAAGGGCAAGGGAAGCAAAAAGGCTGACTTGTTGTGCTTGCTCGCGCCTACGCGGCACTTTTAGGCTTCGAGCTTTAGACCTTACGTGCATTTGTGAGGGGTCTTCGAGGGTGCAGACAAAGCATTTCTGAGTGGACGAAAAGTGACATCGTCAAGTGAACGTTGAAGCTTCCGTGAGCACAAAGAGGACTTTATCAGAGACTCGAGGGAAGGGGGGGGGGCCCACGTTCATTCTCATATTGCTCTTTGTGCGCTAGCCCGCTCTTTGTGTGTCGAATCCCGAAACGAGAGACTTGTCGAAAACAGAATCTATGTACGCATCCATGTGTCATAACCACGGGATGAAGGGGGAAAAGAACGATGGAAGACCACATGAGGGGCTTTCATCGACTCTAGTCACAAGGTTTCCCTCTTCATTCGTCCTGAGAAGAGCGGAAAGACCACGACACAGCAATCTTCTCTTCGTTCTTGCCTCCTTCGTCCTCTCTTCATGACACAAACCAGCCTGTTTTTTTCCTCTTCTTCAAAGAGTACATTCAGGCGGATTAGCGCTGCGTTCCCACTTTGCTCATCACTCACTCGAGGTGCTTAAGATTAAGAAAGGCCTGGCGTCGTCTGCTCGGCGTTTCCTGTGACGTCGTCTCGTCGTGAAACATACTTGTGACTGGCTCTTCCCCTTCTTCTTCTCACCCTTCGTTGACTAGTGAAAAGGGGGCCTTCGTCACACACTGAAGAAGAAGGAGAAAAAGTCACTCCTTCATGCCTCCTTCTCGCGCAGAAGGCCCAAAGAGGGGCACTTTTGTTTTGAGTACGCGTGCGAGAAAATTGCTCCGCGAGAGAAAGTTCAAGCACGTGGTTTGAGGCGGCGGGAGAAAATGGTCTTCGTGTTTTTGAAAGGAAAGGCGAAAGAAATGAAAAAGACCTTCGGTAGAAGACCAAACGAAATTCAAGGGGGTCCTGGAACGAAAACGAGGTTTTCCTGCGAGCCACAATATCGCACCTTCAACGAGGCGAAGAAACACGCAGAAGGCGTTCTTCGGCCAACCCAACGATGTTGGGCATTTCCCAATGTGTCTCTTGCTTGCTAGAGGACATATTGCGTCCGACGAAACGATCGCGTCTTCAAAGCTCTCCTTCGCCGATGGGTGCTGAAAGCTTTAGTTCGCTGCAAAAAAAGAGACCCGATGCTTCAGGAAAAGGGGTCGCCGCGCATGTTTGCGTGGGGGGTCCGGCGGTCGTTGCGCTGAGAGTGGGCTTCATGTCGAAATTTTAACACTCACGGGACCCGACATGCCCTCCTTCTGTGTGTGTCCCAGGGCAGAGACTCGTCCTCCTCTTCGTGGTCCGTCTAGAATTCCACACGCTTCCGCTGCTTTTTCTCTTGAACCACGAGCGGGAGGGAGGCTAGGCTAGCGACGCTTCGAGATTCCTCGGCATGACATCGACACTCTCAGGCTTGTCTTCTCCCAGGCAGTCAGATCCCTGATGAACAAAGGGAAATGCTGGAAAAACTCTGTCAATGAAGGCTTTCCAACCAACTTGCAGACCGGGGGAGTTTTCAGTGAATGACAAGTCCTTGGCCTTATGAAAGGGAAAATTCTGCGAAGGTGGCAGAGCAGGGAAAATTCAAGAGTGAAGCGTTTCCTGGCCCACGTCTGCGTCCATTGTTCAGTTGTTCCTATGCTCAAAGCCTGGTACTAAGGGTCCCGGCACGTAAAACGCGCGAGCACTTTTCGTTGTTGGACCATCTGAGATCTAGAAGACGCTGCTAGAGCAATGCGACGGTTCGTTACCCATGCCTGCTTCTCTTCTCTCCCTGCTGCAATCCTTGCCAGGCAAAAAACATCCCTCCAGCCGTGTGACTAGGCTCACTGGCACGGCGTCGCAAAGTGGCTTGGTTAGTCGTCGTCTTCGAGGGGTGTCTGCTCCGATGCGCTGTAAGCGACGACGGGAAAAAATCTCGAACAGAACGGCATGAGATATTCAACATGCGGGAGATGCTCCTCGCTTCTCCCCTCGAAGGTCTCTAATTGCTGCCTCCTCCTAGTTCTCGTCTGAGGATGGGAGTTCCATCGTCTCCGCTTTCACCAAACTCACGTAACTCGTCGGACCCGGGGATCAAGAGGGGGGGGGGTTGCAGCTACTAGCAAAGAACACATACGCTCTCCTAAATTTACTCCACCCACTACTCGTTGCGAAATCTCGGCCTTGCGCGCGCAAAATGATGATATGGAAGAGGGAAATATGCGCATTTAACTGCGTTAGCGCCGGGCTAAAAACGGGCCTGAAGAGGAGGAGGGCGAGGAGCGGAAGAGGGCGCAGCCCACGCACAAGCCCCCCCCCCCCCGTCCACAGCATTGAAAGGAAATCCTGTAGAGCAAATAGTCTTGAATCAGCAGTCTTCTATTATTACGGAATGAAAACGAAGCCCCGCTTCCTTGCAGGGAAAGATTCAATCTCCTTTGCGGCACATTTGACGTTAGCTTTTTGCTCTTTTAAGCTGATCTCGTCTCTTGGAATGACATTAGAAGTGTTCAGTGCTAGTGTCATCAGGGGCCTGAATAGGGCTGCCTAAGCCGGCCGCTCTTTCGTCCTCCCTGACTCGTTGTTTATGCATAAGTTACCGTATGCTCCGAGGCCATCAATGGTTTCTCGAACGAAACACAAAAAGCATGAGAAATGGTTTGCAAGAGAAGGATGTCCTCGTACTTCTTCGCCAAGCGATCTCTCAAGAGACGACCCATGAACTTCGCCCTTTCCGGAGCTGTGCTTCTCTCATTTCGAAACCTGACCATGTGGAGTTGCGAGAGTGGCGAAGATGCGAGGATTTGCCTGAATCGCTGAAAGAAAGGAGACCGAAAGAGTTCCCATTCTCAGGCTCCTTCAAAGGCGTTCTTCAAGCTCGCTTCTTTCTCACGCATGCCCCCCCCCCACTCTTAAGGTTTAAAACTGGCTAGCAGCGCGTCTCACTTTTCCTTGCTCGTGCGTTGTTTCCTGGGAAATTTTCGCAGAACGGAACCTGAGGCGCACACACGTGAGGCACGCCACGAAGAAAGACCGTGAGGGCCAAGCAAACATTAAATTTGCGCAAATACGTGTGACTTTAGAGGACGGACGCGGCGCAGGATGTCGTCGTAGTTTCCAGACGAGTCGCAGTTTGTTGGAAATTGCTTTTGCTACTCTGATGAGGGAGGAGGTGAGAGGGCGAGGAAAAGGCCGGCGCATTTTTCCCGTGGGAGGTCAAATTTCGCCCGCGTCCTCACTCCTCTCCAGCCTCCTCCTCGGTTCAACAAGGCTCAAAATCGTCATTTGTCGAAAAACCCCTAGAGATGCCACAAGTCCCAAAACGCAATCTGAAAGAAGTTCTCCCTTGTCGACGGGCGACCCTCTGATAAATTTCAAATGGGGGAAAAAAGTCAGTCCCAGGCTCTAGGGAAAAGAACGAAAGCGAAAAGAATTTCCTTGTTCCGAAGGCAGACGATTCGTCGAAATCTTTGGCATTCCGCGAGAGTTGCGAGAACGACGAGCGGGCGAGAAAGCTGAGTTTGAGGGAGAGAGGGGGGAACTTTGGAAAAATCAAATCACTTTTCTGGCCCCTCGCACACACTCGACATTCTCTCCCTCCCTTGTGTTGAAGAAGAAGATGAAGAAGGCGCGGCTGCAGCTGCTCCTCTTCTTCTTTGCACTGAAGCGTGAGCAAAAGTTGATCTCATGAACGGGGAAAGCAGATTTTCTTCACTTCTCCAGGAATAGTTAGTGCAGATGCTAAACTTGGAGAAGCTCTCCCCTCTCGTAGAAGGCACCAGGGGGATGTTCCCTTGGCGGATGCAGCCATGCATAAGTCACCACGAAGTCCTCCTTCTCCCCCTCGCGCGGAGAACTTCACGAATTCTCTCGGACGCGTCTTCTACTTCAGGGACGCGCACGCCTTAAAGCCGGTGGCGTCACTAGTTTCTATGTCCTCAAGAAATCTTCGCTGACGCGAAAATATTCCCCGCCACAAACTCCGCATCTATGGGAGGATCTGAGAATTCTCTTTCTATGGACTTCTTCGTAAGGGAGAGAAAGAAAGCTCCGACACCTCATTACCGATATGCCGCAGTCTCTGCCTTCTCTCTTCTCTTCCTCAAAATACTCAACTCAGTGGCAATATTATGTTTTTCCGCCGTCGCCTCGAAGATGCCTATGGGGAAAATTTTTCGTGACTATCTCAGAAGACAACTGAAAACATCCTTCATGTCGTTTCTCCTTTTCTTCTTCCTTCTCGTGCAGAAGCAAGGGAACGGCGAAGTGTTGACCCTTTCCTAGGCGGAGTGTCCGGAAAAGCGCATGTTGAATTTGGGGAGCGCCAGCCAAGCCGGGCGAACTGAAAATAGGCAAAATAAGCATAAGGGGGCGATTTTCTTGGAAAAACAGCCGAAAGACGAAATCGGACAAAGAGGAGGGCGAACGACAAACGCACACACATACACACACGCGAGGAAAGACAAGCCAATCAGTGGAGGCGAAAACGAAATTTGGTCTGCGAGCACGTGGGAAGTGAGGGGGCCAAGACACGGCAAAAGAATTCTTAAAGAAAAACGTGGTACAAAAGAGTGAATCACGGTTTTATGAAACGTTTTCAGATGCTCGGACCATTCAAAGAGAGCTTCGAGAACTTCTACGGTTACGTCTATCCAGTCCTTTGTGTGGTCGGAGTCCTGGCCAACATCGCCATTATCGTCGTTCTTCTCAGACCAGCGATGAGAAAGAATCCTTTCAACATGTTTCTTGTCGCTATTGCTGTCTGTGATATGATGCTCATGGCCACGTATTTGGCACAGAAACAAGTGAGTTTATCGTTTCAAAAGCAAAAAGCTTCTTTAAGGTTGAAAGATGCCATCCTCTCTATATGAACTACGCCTTCGTGGTGTTCCAACTCTTCTACGCGATAATGTCCGTGTTTATTCATTCGGTTTCGCTGTGGCTCACCGTCAACATGGCTGTTTTGAGGTTTGCGAGGAGAGCGCGAGACACTATAAATCTTTCAGATATCTCGTCTTGAAGCGAGGCTCGTCGGCGAGAACCAAGATTCCGCCTTGCAACGGCTACGGCGCTGCCGCAATTGGCATCGTTCTCGCTATCATCGTCGCTTTTCTCGGTTCACTCACGAACATGCTCCGATACAAGGCACGAAAGATTTACTCAAAACATCAAAACTGAACTTTCTTTAGATTGAATACGGTGGAGTGCAACCG
This sequence comes from Poikilolaimus oxycercus, assembly GCA_034700245.1. Lineage (NCBI taxonomy): Eukaryota > Metazoa > Nematoda > Chromadorea > Rhabditida > Rhabditidae > Poikilolaimus > Poikilolaimus oxycercus. The sequence goes on along the minus strand of JAQIXL010000436.1, from coordinate 7,506 downwards.
GTTCATGAGAGTTGTTTGGCCGATCCACGATACAACTACGAGCCGGATGCCCAGACCGAGGTCTATGCTTTCAAGCCGCCGACGTGGTGGGGCTGTGGATGGGAGCGATTCAATTTCTGGATTGCTGGTAAGCAGAGAGTCTCTCTTCCAATTACGAACAATTTAGCCGTCCTACTCAAAGTGGTGCCATGCATTTTGCTCACAGTCTTCATGGCCTTGCTCGTTCGAATGCTGATGGAGGCTCGAGAACGACGAGCTCGACTTTGCGGCGCTGCCTCGGCCTCGGCTGGCTCCTCGCAAGCGGAGCGCACAACGGCCATGTTGACAATTATCGTGGCCGTGTTTCTTGTGACGGAACTGCCTCAGGGCCTTTTCGGACTCCTTGTTGGTATGTCGTTGGCTTTGTTGAAGAAATACGCAATTCAGGCATCAACATCAAATTCTACGGCGCCATTGTTCACTTCGGCCCCTTCCTCGACATGCTCTCTTTGATCAATTCGTCGGTGAACTTCCTCCTTTGCGCCTTGATGAGCAATGTCTTCCGACGAGAATTCCTTCTCACATTCAGGTATGTTTCATGCTTTTGCTTTTTGTTTGATTCATTTCAAAATGACAATACGTCGACGATGAATTTTTGTTTCAGTGCCTGTTGCCCTCAAACGAGCGAGAATATCTCGGGTGCCAAGTCCCAGATCACGGTCTCGAGGACAAATGTTCAGTCGACGTCAAAGATCGTCAGCTTCATCAATTCAAGAAGCAAAGCGAAAAACTCGGTAAGAGCATTGTGTTGAAAATGGCAAAAATGAATTTTTCAGAAGCATCGCGCGAACGGCTGCAAGAATGGCTTCCAGCCGCTTCCCTCCAGCTGCCCCGACGAAATCAAGGCGACAGCCATTTGCAACGGCGGAGATCACGTCGTTCTTCAAAAAGAGCGAGGCTCCTCCGAGACAGCCTCCCTCAAAGACGGCTCCGGCTCCTCGTCCGAAGAATAGAAACCGCATTTGCCTTTTGTAGCCTCTTCTCCTCGTTGAGATATAAGTAAGCCGCCCATGCTCATACGTTGCCTTCGCACTCAGAGACTTGACTTTCTCTCTCTCCCCTCCTCTTCCTTGTAAGATATTTTGACCTACGTTGTGTTTTTGTGGCAAAAAGAAACAGTGAATGCGAACGATATACGGGAACCACAAAAGAGTCGCGAGACGCGCTGAAACCGCTGTAAGTAGAAGTTCTTGTGTTGTCCCTGTCCCTTCCCCCAACACAGCCCCAAGGCCTTCCGAGCCTCCAACTGTATTTTCTCTCGAAGAAAAATCCCTGTAAGACATTGTTGAACGATGCATTTCGACAATGGACGATAAAGATATTCTTTCACAACAGCTCGAACCACAGTGAAATTGATACGATTTGTGATGCAACATGAAGTTGCATCGGAGAAATCTAGATGTTTTCATTTTCATTGAGATCAACAAGAAAAACACCAATTCAGCAATTCCCGTCTCTCTCTACCGTGTTTCTTATAATTCGTGCAAAACTCAACGTGAAGCACGAGGTTTGTTCTGCAATGCTTGTTTCAAGAAATCAATACACAAAGCGCAGATCCATGTAGTAGCCTGGAACGGCAAAATTAGTCCCAATTTCGATTACGCAATTAAAACGAGCGACGCAGTAAGAATCTTTCATTCTCAATGAAACCTACGCGGATTCCCGAGAAGACAGCTATTGTCGGACCGGGGAGAATTTCTCTCTCATTTCCTTTGATCTATCGTTAGTTTTGTGTAGATCAACGAAGGCGAGAGGGAAATTCTCTCTTGTCGGACGATAGTCGAGGAAGAGGGCATGGAACACAAGGAGTGCAGTACTGAAGGGACAAAATCATCTTGGCCGTCACTTGAAACGTGCGATTCATTCGCCAAGGCGTGGAATACCGCTTTCATTGGATGTTTTGTGCCAAGATTGCTCTAGTGTAAACTCCGAAACATTACAGAAATATTTATGTCGAATTTGTCATGTTGAAGCAGTCAAGCAACAAAGCATGAATTGTGTTTGTCATCGTTTTTGACGAAAAATCATGTTGCCTCGCCCCGACACACCCTTGATCAAGAACAGCCTAGGTGCCAGTTTATAACTGCAAATTCTAGTGCCGCGCCCTTCTTGAAACGATCACTTGGAGCTTTTTCACTTCCCACTTCTTGGGGTCTACCCACTCATTCTGCAATTTCCTCTCAGTTTCCAAGTCTGAGCGACTACGAGGCGAAACATTCAACCACGGGCCGGCCAGTGGCGCCGCTCCTCCGCTCTGCCGTTGGCGGGGAAAATTAGACGCTTGAGATGGCTGGAAAATTGCTGGTCGTCTCTCTTCTCTCTGGGTTTGAAGGCCTTCAAGGCCACACCCTTGCTGAGGCAAGCTTGTTCTTTCTCCGAAGACTTGAGCAAGGGAAAAAGTTTAACTTCGTTTCAGCGAATGGTCTTAGTGTAAGCTTTGCTGTGGGGTTCGGTAGTTGTGGAGTTTTATGCGCTACAACATCGCAAAGAAGCTGTTTCAAAGGAATTGCAAGCGGGCTTCTGAGGGTTTTACGGTTGGATGAACTTGAATTGCTTGTTTCTACTACAGCCGTGTCGCAGCGCTTTGAAGCATTTGATCGGTTTTAAAAGTTTCTTTGTCTCCAAATCTTGGTCTCCATACGTTGATTCTATTGCTGAATTTGTTAGTATTTCGTCTTTTGCTTACTGTGAAACCAACAAGGTTTGTTCAAAAATGCTTGAAGTTTCAAAGAAGCCGAGTTCCATCACAATGACGTGCTGATGACACACGAAATTCATACTTGAAAATTCTTCAGCACTCCTAATCTAGTCGAAACTCGTTCGAATTCTGCACATCCGCCAGTTCCATCACAATGACGTGCTGACAATGACTCGCATTTCACTTCATTTTAAAATGTAGTTGCTTTCATTCTTGCAGAACGTTTCTTCTCAATGCTTACAATCAGAAATTCTGACGCTTCTCCGAATCTTCTTTGCTGCACAGACGCGCGCACCCCCACCTTTCCTCAACGCTTCTTTAAAGCAGTTTTTCAGCCTTGGCCTTCTTTGGTGCTTGCGTCAGCAGCCAGGCGACAGCTGCCCCGTGGTTCTACATTGAGGTTTTCGTTCTTGAAGCAATGATTTTTCAACACTCTTTTACCTCGTTCTAGCTTCTTTATTGATGCAAGCACTTCGGCCTGTACCTCTATCTCGGGCATATCTCCGGCACGTAGAGAATTTTTCACGAGAAAATCGTTTTCACCTGCATTCTTAAAAAATCCCCCTCAAATTCAATCAGTGTGAAATGCCAACGAGTTTGCAGCAGGGAAAATGCCAAGTTTTGGTTTCAAACTGCATTGGGTCTGGGGAGAATTTTGCTTCGGAGCTGCAGCACTTGTGAATCTCGGAGAGAAGCGGCCGAGACGGATGGAGCTGTATGCAGCTAGCCATTATGCTTTGGCGAAGGATGCAACTTCAAATTAGGGTTGGAGGTTTTCGAAGAAGTACCTACTTAGAAAGTAGACTTCGAAACATTGTCATTAGAAGTGAAGGAAAAAGTTTTGGGCGTTGTCTGAGTGCCGAATCTAGCGAGCTAAAAGAGATTAGTTGTCCGCTGTCGATGTGATGGAAGCCTCTTCGGGTGGACCTCAGAGCGTGCTACATTCCTTCTAGTCAGAGGAACTGGCTTTGTGATCACAAAGCGATCGGACTTCCCGAGTGGCTGGGTGACCTGTTGAGAAATACTTGGTTTGCTTTTTTTGACACGCGCCATCAACTGTGCAGCGTTTCTTTTTGTACCCAATCATACTATTCGGCGCATTGCAACTTACCTAAATTCGTGTCTCTCATGTGATGACGTCGGCCTAGTGTAACTACGCTTTGTCAAAAATTTAGCGATTTACGTTCTAGGTGAATCTTATCAAGACTCATGACTTTCATGGAAATGCATAGCAGATTTCCGATTCAGACTTCTTTTGGATGTTGTTAGTAATGCTGCAGAGTTTGGACAGAATACGTTTCGAAAGATCGAATGATGCCTTCCCCTCCCCCACACGAATAACTCAACAACACGACTCACCTGTTCGTTTACGAATCAGCAGTTTTGAGTCTTTATTCGATGACTCGTACATAGCTTCTCATCATTTGCATAACATCATTCGTACCGGGTCTTTGGATTTCACCTGTGGGCCTGTTTCTCGCTTTTCTTTCAAAAACCCACTTCTTTGACATTTTCAAGACATTGCAACTCTTCAAGTCAGAGTCACAATCTTTCGTCACAGTGGAAGTGCTCGGAGTGTCTCGAGTATGATGCCTGAAAACCTGGCCCCACTACGAGGCGGAGGACAAACCGAAAGAAAATCCCATCAAGAACTCACGGCGCACTGATACAGCTACACGAAAAGCAGCTGTCGCAGCACGGCGACGATTTTTTGAATTCACCCGGCTACGACGTGCGCGTCGATAACGACGCATTTCTTGGCATTTTCCTCTCGTTCGATGAAGAAAGAAAGAGGAAAGGGGAAGTTCTTCCTTCTCACCCACATGACCGTTTTTGTTGTTGAAAGGAGATTTCAGCTCACATCATTCCTTCTTGCTTTGAGCTGTTTGGGGCGGCGTCATGCTCTTGCGGGTTGATGTGGGTTTCAGTAAATAGCGATTTTCATCTGCAACCGTGCGTGCCACTACTTCGCCTGACTCGGCTTTTAAATTTTAAGTGGGTTTCCACACTTGCTTGTTTAGTCCACGGGTGAGGATTAGTAGTGCACTCCGTGGGTGTCATCTTTAAAGTACTCGCAATCAAGTTGAAACGGCTTACCAAACGAGTTTGTTCTTCTTCAACACCCTTGCTGAAAACTTCCTCCTTCGTCATAATCCGCTTGTGCCGCCAGCCGAATTTTCTCACGTCCTCTGTCCTCGGAAGATTTCGCTTCATTTTCTCAACGACGTTTTGAAGCTTGTAAACTGCACGCATCGTGGGCAGGGGTTTCTTTTCCGTGAGTTAGTTCTCTTGCTGGTTTTGAACCTTTTCAATTTCCTCCAACGATAAACGCCCAATTAACCCTAAGCCTCTTTCGATGAGTCGATTCAGTACTTCTGATGAAGTGGGAAGCTGTAAAAGTGCATTTGTTCTGTTGTCAAGGGGCCTTTCTTTGTATTCTGCTCCAAACAGCGTCTGTGAAGTTCGCACTCACTCAATCCCCTTGTCTGTCAATAAGAAATTCATTATTTTCAACGGACTTGCTGTCGTCTTGCCGCAAAAACCCCCGCGCCCCTCCAGGTGCTCCGGACATTCTTGGTCGAGAGCAAGCGTAGGAGTTTTGTTTGGGAACAAAAATTAACTTCTGCGCCTGCACGCCGACATTTCGAAAGATTTTATTTCTCAACTTTCACTTTACTTCTCTTTTGCTAGACAGGGTTCACTTCTAGAAACACAACTTCGGGGAAGACTTGCACGGGGCTCGTTTTAATTGGCGAGAGACTAGATTCGAGTCGACGGCTGGCACCGTCGTCGCCTCGGCGCCTGCGTGCAATTAAGTCGAAGCTGTGAAGATCTCGAAGTCGAGATTGCTTGTTTTGGAGAGAATCGAAGCTCTTGCGTGAAAGAAGGAAATTGCGTCGAGCTCTGACTCAGCGAATGAGTGTCTGCAGCATGAACAAGCGCGAAAAGTTCAAAAGCTAGAAGGTTGTAGAAACAAATGCGTTTCAACTAAGGAGTGTCTAAATTGCGTCAAGCTTTTATTAGTCTGTCCCAGCTGAGGAAGAGAGTAATGTGGTGTTATCTCAGATTAGTTTCAGTTGTTCTACGTTTGCCCTCGAAATTTGCAAAGTTGCTAGAAGCGCATTCGACACGTCTTTGCTTTGGATTCATGGTGTCCCAACAAAGTTCACTTCAAACACAAAATGGCCGCAATTTTCGACGAAATCGCGTGTGTCTCTTCTCGCAGAATCATAACGTCTCGTCCTCTTCTCGCCAAGTCTTCCCTCCCCCGCCACCGTTCTCAGCATTTGTAAGGATGATGAAGTGTGTCGTTTTCAGCTCAATGTATTTCTCTATTCCCATTTCTGTTGGAGACAATCAATGGATATGTTACAAGGTCTAACCAAAAAGTGATAGCCTGAAGTTGTCCTGTTTGGCGAGCGGTTAGTGCGCTATGCTTTCAAGTTGGTTTTAGAAGCCCATCATAGTTTCGACTAGCAAACTTTCGCGATTACCACTTCGGAAGATCGTCATTGATTGCTCATCGGAATTGTTTCAGAATGAGCGCATTTCATGACAGCCCCACACTCTACAGTGCAGCGATTCATGGCATTTCTCACTTTCTCATCCTTGTCTCGACACTACGTGCGCCTCGTAGTATTCACATTCTTCGGAACTTCTTGTCTTTTCGCCATCTGTTCCGCGCTACATTCTCAAGTTCCACCGCTCTGACCTTACAACCTTACAATCAGCACAACTCTCACAAAGAGCTTTCAACTTCCTCTCACTCACCGTAACCCATTCACCTCTTCAACGTCTTGCGCAAGTCATGGGACTTTCCCCTCAATGTCTTGAAGCAAGAATAGACAATTAGCTTTCGCGCTCTCTTTCTCTCGTTGCTTGCGTCACAAAGCGACGACGACAACGCACCATACTCGGAGTCGAGGCGCCTCGCGGTCGTCCTTCCGACAATTTTCACCTGCTTTTCCCCGCGTCTCCGTCGTCGGTCGCCTCCCTCCCCACAGAGCCGTCGCTCTTCTCGACTCTCATAGAACCCGCCTGTCCTGTGTTTCAGCTGGCCGCGCGCGTCTCCGGCTTCTCCCCGTGAGAAGGGCCTTGTTACGTAGTCACCGAGTTCCTTACTACTCCCGGTTTCCTTTACTACGTTAGTTCCTGTTTGTTGCTTTAAAGGTTTTGATTTCAAGAAAGTTTCAAGCAATGCTCTTCTGATTTAGTATATTTTGGCAATAATCGTCGCGGTCAGGGAGGAAAATTGTTCATTGCCACCTCTGGGACAAGCTTTGATCAATCGTATTCCCTAGTCGAGCCTAAGCTTTATGAAACTTTTCTTCTTCTCAATCTCTAAAAATGCACGAAACAAGTTATGAGAGAGCAGGCGCTGGCATGTACCGGAAACGCGTTGAAAGAGAGTGCTGGCCCTGACAGGTTGATTGTGCCCTTTGGGCATTCATATCCCCCTGCCATGCCTGATGCTTGCGTAGGCAGTCGAGAGAAGCGGGACGGGTGTCTTTCTCAAAATCTCATACACTCATGGAGGTTCACCTGTCGACGACGCTTCAGAGGCGCGTCGAAGGGCTTGACTATTCCATAGACGGGAAATATGGGTAGAATGAAGTAGATAGCAAGCGGAATTTGTTGTTCGATTCAGAAGGCGTAGGAATTCCCTTCAGTTTCGCCTCTGAGTAATTTGAGTATGATATGATATGATATGATATGATTTATTCGCTTCGGGATAAAGGGAAGAGTTGAAGTAGACCGCGTTGAAATAC